>JABEVN020003342.1:0-18568 GCA_013146195.2 Codonopsis lanceolata | reverse complement strand
TGGATGTTAAAATTGCATTTCTCAATGGAGAACTAGATGAAGAGATCTATATGACTCAACCGTAGGGTTTTGAAGTCAAGGACAAGAGCGCAAAGTGTGTCGACTCAAACGCTCCATTTATGGTCTCAAATTACTTTATTAAAGGGTATGATCAATTGGCTTTGGTGATGATCGAGGAAGACCATCGCTGTATGTTAAACGATCCAAGTAAAGGTCTTGATCATTATTATATGTTGATGATCCTATTAGCCGGGAATGATATGGAGATGATAAATGCCACTAAAGAGTGGCCGTCAAGGCGACATGATGCACTTGGGTGAAGCTGCTGCTGATGGAGTAAAAGTTGTAGATCGCTCGAAAATATTTCTTGGTTTGTCTCAAGAGACTTACATTAAGAAAGTTATCGAACCATTTGGCATGACTAACTCAAAACCCGTTGTCACTCCAATGGAAAGGATGTGTCTCAAGTACAAACCAATGCCCTAAGAATGAAGAAGCAGAAGAAGAGAATGTCTTTACTCCATATGCAAAGGCTGTAGGAAGCTTGATGTATGCTATGGTGTGTACTCTACCGACCTATGCTTTAGTGAGGAATGTTGAATATCTCAAAGTAATCTCGACCTCACCGGATGGCGGTGAAAGAAGTTACTGCATTACTTGGTGGGAACCACAAATTTAACCCTTTGTTACAAGGTGGGGATTTGAGCTTGAAAGGTTTCACCGACGCGGATTGAGGCTGGAGATGTAGATGGTTATAAATCTACTTGGCTACGCTTTCCTCCTTGGTGGTGGAGCTATCTCTGGAGTAGCGCAATGAGCACTGAAGCACCGCCTATCTACGATGGAGTCGGAAGTACATGACTTGCCTTTCATTTGCGGTTCAAGAAGGCGTCACAGTGGTTGAGGAGTTTTCTTCAACATCTTGATATCACGGACGCATGTGGATCATCTGTAGTCATTGCTTGTGATAGCATGGCGACTTTAGGTTACACTAAAGATCCCAAGTACCATGGGAAGAGCGAAAACACATTAACATCAAATATCATTTCACTAGAGACATGGTTGTAGAAAAGAAAGTTGTTCTAGAATATATTCCTACTAGAAGCATGTTAGCTGACCCTATGACTAAAACCTCTAGCTAGAGATCTTTCAGATCACATGTTGGGTCTAGGAGCAGTAGAGATTTGACTTTTTATTCGAGAACACTTGTGTTGACATTTGATTATTATTCATTATCGTTTGAATAAATTGCGTTTCATTTTATTCCTTTTATATATGTTAATTGGATATTTTAATATGAAATTGTGTGGCATATATACTTTTGATTAAAAGATGTCGTGGATATTGAATTGGCCCTCTCACACGGGTAATTCACCTTGTCGCCAGTGGGCGGCGAGTTGAGATAGTAAAGTCTTTGGTACCTACAAAGGGGGTACGAAATGACGTTACATTTATCGCCTTGGCATACGGCCAAGATGAGACCTTTATAAGGTCGACTTCATATCCAAGAAAAGTCCGAATGTGAGATCTTAAAGAGAGTCACTAGAAGAGTGGCCTTTTAAGTACTCAAAGTTAGACGCCGAAGAGGCGGCTAGACTAAGGTTCGTATGACGTTTGAGCATGACATGCCTGCTTCGTGTGGGAGTTCCGTCATAGCATACACGTCATCTTGTATGTGACTATAATGCGACTTAAGAAAGTGATTGAATGATCTGCTTCATCATCGTGTGAGTTCTAGTGATCAAACCCGGATCACAATTATACCTATGTGACTTAGAACTATATCATGAACTTGGGCGTTGATGATGCTACTTTGGCATGCCGACCAACAAGCTATGCACACATCTGATCCTACTGAAGCATTCTTTGAAGCATCGGCCAAGAGTGATTAATATGAGTGTCTAAGGAAGATAGTATGATATGCATCTTTATTTTGTGTTTCAATGCCATGGCGATCATATTGAACATACGGTTCAAAGGTTGATCTTGATACACAAACATATTGAGTTTTAAGCACCGCTCTTGAGGTATTGAGGATGCTTAAATTGATGTATATATACGATGGGGTATAGGCAGTTTTGTTTTCTAACGAGGCGTTCTATCTTTGTCGAGATGGTAATTTGGTATAGCTCCACCCTTTATCTTTCTCGTCATGTCGCACGCTTCACTTCCGGTATGAAGAGGCGTGTTTAACGGGTTTTGATGATCTGATGTGGTTAGAGAGGTGTGTCCATGTGTACGAGTGGGAGATGTTGGCAATTGGGCTTGCGGCCCGATTATTTAGTCCCGCCCACATGGAAATATATTTATATTATTTATTAGTTAATTAGAATCCTAATCCAATTGGGTTTAGGATTACTTAACCTACAAGAAATAGGTTTCTTGTAATAATATAAATAGGGCAACAAAAGGGTTAAAACCCGAAGACAACCAAATTGGAGAATACGATCTCCCAACTTTGGCCGCCCTCTCTCTCCCTAGAAAATCTATCTCACCAAAATACTCTCTCTAGCCTAACCATCAAGAGGCTTGGATTTGCGGTGTGAATCAGTATTGATATCCGTGCCCTGTGATATCAATCCGACGAGAGAAACTTGCAGGTCTGTGGATATTGGCATACGAAGATCGTAGCTCAAGCGTAATTCTTCCGCTGCGTACAAGGCTCCAGTTCGCACAAAGGTAATTGATGATTACTGTTATATTAGCGAACTTGTTTGATATATCATATCATATATCTTTCATAAAACAAAGATAAAAGAATGGATATAGGTTCTCCTTCCCGCCCCAGTTAGTGGATATTTTGTGCAATCTGCTGGCGCCAAAGATACGTGTTTGCGTTCAAGGTTGTACTCAACATGGAAGTTCCTCTGGGCAAAGGTCCCATATATGCTTAAATCTGCTGTTCGATTCATTGTGAAACATGTTAAGTCTTCAACGAGCGTGAAAAGGTTTGTGTTTTTTCAGCATTAGGTCTGCACCAGTAAAGTGGAATACGAGTTTTTGCTCGGGGATGTGATTGAAACTCTTTGTTGCATAGCAGAGGTTAAAGTCTTGCAATGGATCTTCAACAGCTTCTAGACCAATTACTTCCTTGACAGCGGATAGGACATCGTAATAGAGCTCCCGCCGAAGATATGTGATTGTTGTTCCCGAGTCAATGATGATATTACCTTTTCCGGCGGTCACAGTATTTTTTATCTTCTTATCTCCAATGGTAATACCTTCAAGAGTGAGGTAGTAGAAGGTGGGCATCGTCTCATCAGTCAGCAGTGGAGTTGAAACCGCGCTACGTCCAGTGATAGTAGCGTTGATCCCAAACATAAGTTTGCTTGTAAAATCATCTGTACTTGGCAAACAGTAGGAGAATTTCTTTGTTTCCAGCTTTGACCCGAATTGGGAAATTAGGGATAGGTTTCCTCCACCAAGACCGATAATTCCCGACCCATCAGCTGGATATTTCAATTGGTTGTCGCGTCCACATCCGAACAAAACATTTGTGACTGCTTCCACTTTTCCATCGACGGCATCAAACATGAGTGTGTCGGTGGCCAACACTCCTGTTGAACAAGACCTGTCGATATATGAATACGAGTATCGGCATTCGTCACTAGGAATTGCGCATGTGGTATGGTTCGGAAGAGCTCCACAAGGTGCTGAGTGACAAGAAACTTTCTTGAAAGTAGACGACTTCTTGGAGTCAAACATAGGAGTGTATTGGGGATAACAATCGAGACATGGAGCACATTGAGTCCAAATGAGGTCGCTACCGGTGTCGATGATACCAAAGGTATGAGTTGGTGGACTTCCGATCGTGAACCTCATCAGGTATGTACCGTTTTGCTGATGGACCGTTGACTCTATGTCGTGTTCAAGAGTATTCATTATGTGCTTGACTCGGTACAGAGAACGCAAGGCAGCCTGCCTTGACCGTTCTCCTCGTGTGGCAGAGTGGTGGAAAAGAGGAGAAATGGTGGAATCACGGTGAATGAGGTCGACTTCAAAAGCCATGGACTAAACTATCAACCCTAAGTACAACAATAATGAAGAAGAAGAAGAAAAGTACATGGGAATCCATTTGGAAGAAGCAAGAAATTACAATGGTGAAACAAAAACCTAGAGTTGTAGACCCTTTACACAAAGATTGTTCATAACATATTGGCACTTGATTGATGGTCAAAGGCTCAGAAACGAAGAAGGGCTAATGTCGAAAGCCTAACAATGATCAAACTGTTCTAAAGAGATCATTGTGATAGCGGCATGCGAGTGTGAAAGACGGACTCAGTTAGAAGCTTTCCATTGCCGAAGCACAAAGAGAGCTTGAACATACAAGAATTTGAGATGGAACATCAATATTGAAGCACTGAACACTACTCTATATAATGAAGATATATTTATGGGTAATCGTTTCTAAGAAAACTATGATGTGGTCTTTGAGGAACAACAAAATGTCCAACCAATGGAATATCCACATCATATATTGCATATTTTTCAAAATAAGAATGTTTCTTGCTTTATTTATTGATGTTTCGTTTCTGTTTAGCTGTTACTAAAGCTATAATGTATTTTGCTTACGCTAATATATTTTAACTCTATGACTATAAGGGTTATATACTTTCATAAAAGTAGAAAGCTGAGTTTGTAATTATACATACAACTAGTTTGTAATTTACATACAACTAAATATGCAATGGAATGGAGACATCCATGCAGGTTATTAGAAATCGAAAATGATATCTCTCCATCCATAATTGCTGTAATTTAATCCACCTTTCGTGGTGGGTAAAATATGTCTCCATTTAAAAGTCAAACATTTTTAAAAAATGACAATTTTAGTAGCTCGTAAATAATAAAATGACAATTTTTTATTCGTTTATTTTTTAAAATGAACTATTTATATGAAATATTCCAAAATAAAATAGTGAAATCTTTGTCCAGAAGGAGTAAATATATAAAAGTGGAAGGATGAAGAGACGCTTCCTATAACTCGCTAATTCTCATCATGGATTATATATGTAATTATGTATTGTCTTAAATTTAGGGGTAATTAAGGTGCTTGCGTTGCGTGCACTAGGGGTGGTAATTGGGTGTTACCGGTTAATTTGGATATTATTCAATAACACTCATTAAGGTTAATGGGTAGTTTTGGATATTATCCAATAACACCCATTAACCTTAATGGGTGTTATTGGATAATATCCAATATTATCCATTAATAAATGGGTATTATCCGGATAATATCCAATAAGGAATATCATTTATTATTTTGAGTATTACTTGCCTACTTATATTATGATTCACTAAGCATAACATACACACACAAACTCACTCAAACACACACACATGCCAAAAAAAACACACACATGACAAAAACACACACATACACACAATGATAACTTAATAACTTAATATTCATAAATCATAATATTTTCACCAACTTTTCACATTTAATAAAAAATTAACGGGCCCCACGTTCAACAATAACCAAGATATTTTCTTAATTTTGATATTTATCTTTTCTTTCATTTTTTTACACCTAAAATAAAAAGTGATATTTGCAATGCGACACTATTTTTATCACCTTATATATATAAAGTTATCAAAATTTTATAATAGTCTTCATAGTTGTGAGATAGAAAATATACGTGTTTATTGATTTGACACTAATAAATGATTATGTAAAAGTAAGAAAAAATTAAAAAAGTCAAATACCTTATTAAAAATTAAAAATTTATATTCATTATAATTATAAATTATAAATTATAAATAACAAACAAATATTCTTAATCCAAAACAAATAACAAATACGTTCATAATAATCAATAATTTTTATGATTACTTGTTTATATTTATATTAACTTTCAAATATATATCAAAAAGTGGTCTAGTCTATTGGTAATAAGCTTTGTTGTAAGGCAATATGATTCAGGTTTGAATCTCGCTAATGGTAAGCTATGCATTTAATTATTATTATTTTTAAGTAAAGGGGCCGGTGGTGAGGTGGTGGCCTGGCAAGTGGTGGAGGTGGTGGTGGTGGTGGCAGTGGCGGTGGCAGTGGTGGGCGGCAGGCTGGTGGTGGTCGGGCGGTGGTGGTGGCGGTGGGGGAAATGACTGGCGGTGGGTGGGCTGTGACGGTGGTGACATTAGTTGATAAATCCGATGGATAACCGGTTAATTATCCATAATTATCCATTTTGTTAATGGGTGTTAATGAATAATATCCATTAACACCCATTAACCTAATTGGGTGTTAATGGATAATAACCAATAAGTCTTTTATAATGGATATAATAGATAACCCATTGGGTTGGATAAATTTTTGCCACCCCTAGCGTGCACCTAGTCTTGTTCACTTCACTAAAAACAGACTTGTCAACTTCACTTCACAAATCAAATAATCCCTTTATTCCGGACAAAAAAACTTCATTTGAAAGTCAATTTTTGTTTAAAAAATGATACTTTTAATAGTTTATTAGTAATAAAATGTCAATTTTACATCTTAATTTTTGAAAATAAACTCTTTGAATGAAATATTTCAAAATGGAATGGTGTACTCTTTATCTGGAACGGAGGAAGTACATGTAGTCCATTTAGTTCATCTAGATGATATTAATGAATAAATCATCAAGACAACTGAACGTAGCTTAGTGGTGAGACGTTTCACTTACCCTAAATAGGATGCTGGGCTCGCTTTAATTTGTTTTGGGCCTAGTTCAGTTGTTTACGACATTTGTCTTTTCACTTGAGCTTGGGCATGGGTGATCACCAACTGGCTTAGTCAATTATCTCTTTAAGTAAACGAAAATTTTAATAGAAGAAATTGCATGTCGTTTGCAATGCATCGATTAAAATTACCTAATCCAATTTTATATTGTGCTGTACCAATTTTATACACATTGATGCATCATTTTAAATTACCAAATCCAATTTATACAATGCAATGCATAAATTTAATTTATCTAATCTAATTATAATGCATCTATTCAAGCAACCAATTGACACATCACAATGCTCCTACTTGGCTTTGCGCACAATTAATATTCTCGGTGCGAGCTTCACATTATTATTGCGCGTGATATGCTCCCCGAGTGTCCCATACTTCTACATCAGCTTTTGCGGCTATGCTCAGCCTGAGTTTCATATCATGCTCCTACTGGCATCACAATTACTCTTGGCACGAGCTTCACATTATTATTATGAGTGATATTGAGCATCGGCCATGCTTCTACGTCAACATTTGCGGTTACACTTGGCTAGAATTTCATATCATGCTCCTGCTCAGCATAAAAGTTACTCCCGGCACAAGCTTTACATTATTATCGAGGGTGATATGCTCCCTAAGCGTCCCATGCTTCTGTATCAGCATACGCTAGCTTCATATTATTGTGTGGTATCGCCGTATCGGCACACTGCCAAAGGAAGAAGGGGTGAATTGGCATATTATATTGTTATGTTATACTTACTTAGTTTCGAGAAAATAATCTATTATTTTGTTTTGAGATATTTCACTTAAAAAGTAAAATTTAAAAATGAGTAGGTCTCCTATAAGACCGTCTTACCGATCTTAATTCGTAAGATAAAGTCTCGCACTCTTTCAACTCAACCCACCAATACACAGTAGGTCGGGTAAATATGATCCGTCTTATAAAAAATATCTGTAAAACCGTCTTATACAAGTTTTTTTCTTAAAAAATTAAGATATAAAAATGTTATTTTATTACTAATGAACTATTAAAAATGTTATTTTTTCTTAAAAAAATTAACTTTCAAACGGGAACTCTTTGACCGGAACGGAAGGAGTAATCATTAGTATTGCTAATTTTTTATAAAAATGAATAAAGTACTCCGTACTTTTATTAGGCTCCGTTTTCATTCACAGTTCTTTTTTATGGTTCATGATTTCTTTTCTATTATTGATCATTATAAGAAAAAAATATATGTACCCTAAAATAAACCACCTATTGAAATAAGAAACAATTGGAGAAGAGTGAATAAGAACTCGGTAACTCACCAAAAGTAAGAGATACGCACATGGATATGGAAATAGAAGATTAGGAGAATCAAAAAAGGAAAGATATTAAAGTAACTTCTAAGAACTCTATTAATATGAAATGTAGGTGTGCAAATTAAGAAGATTAAGAAAACTAAAAAGAAAAGATATAAATGAAATTAAAGTAGGCGAGGGTTAAGAAAATATATTAAGGACAACTTAGTTCTTATTTGGTGGAGTGTTTTGATCAAAACACTGGTAAAAAATGCAGCGTTTTCTTTTTAAAAGTGTTTTAACACAGCGTTTTAAACCGCTCAAATTTGAAATATTTTAAAAATATGTTTCGTTTACAACTACTCTGTTTATGAAAATAATGTTTTGAAATAGTTTTCAAAACATGTTTACAAAAAAAAAAACATTTTAAAAATGCTCCATTTTAAAAGGGTTGCTTTTTAAAAAAGCTGCATTTTCAAAATATTACAATATCTTTTGCCTTGGGGCTCATTTGGTGGGCATAATGGATTAGACCTATTAGTCTGGGGGATAATTAGTCGAGGAGGGGTGGGGGGGATAATTATTCTGGGGAATAACAATATCATTGTTTTAGCAGTCCCCTTTCAAAATTAATATGGTGTTTGATAAAAATATTTCTTGACTCAGTATTATTATGTAAATTACCAAAATACCCACCTATCTTCTTTCCTTGACCACAATCATCCATGGCACACAATTAGTACTCAAACTTATAAACATCATCCCTTGCCAAACCAATTATCATGAAATAGACACAAAATTATAGAAGAAATTAGAAATCAAGTCATATAATAGAATGATTTAACTAAAAATGCAATCTCAATATATCTTTTGAGTAAAAGAAACAAAAATATTTACTTACAATACAATAATTCTGCATCTATGTGATTCCTAGTTTAGATCTTGGTTACCGAAATAAGATTAGACACGAAAAACCTGCTAAATAAGGCAGATTCTAGCTTAAATTTACTTACTAAAAATAGATCATTATTTTTAATGTCTAATCTGTCATGTTGGAATATGAAAAGTTAAATAGGTTTCTATGACTTATTTTAAAAAAATATACATCATTAACCAATCAAAAACAGAAAACTCTTTGAATTCACAAATTAAGTGCTTGTTTGGGAAGAAACGGGTAACCCGTTTGAACCTAAAAATATTAACCGGTTGAGTCGGCTTAAAATGGGTCGAACCGGCCTGTTACCCTTTACTCTATGAATGTATGTATTATTGGGGGAAATTTGGGTTAAAACGGTTCGACCAATTTTAAATCGTTACTCGTTATAACCTGACCCGATTCAATCAGACCTATTTGATATTTGAATTTTAACGAGTTCTGACCCTATATCCGACTCATACCCGACACAACTCAACTCGGCCTAGTTGTCAATTTTGATGATAATCTCTTGATACCCTTTTAAGGTTGTCCATTTCATCCCTACCATCAATCATTTTTAAAGCCTCTGACGAAAGAGGAGTCTAAGTAATTACGGAGTACTTGATTTTGTTTGGCCAGCTATCCTACCTTTGGTTATAGCCAGCCGTTTCGCAATCCATGCTATACCATTCCACTGATATCCTTCTCTCAATGTTGCATTACTTAACTTGACTCAAAATTTGGTTAGGGTTAGTGTTAGTTAGTTTTGTACCTTTTGGTAAACCATGTTGTTGGTAGGGATTGCTAGCTGATATGGTCGATTAAAAATTAGCATCATTTACTAGTCTAACTGTGTTGATAACTTTGGATTATGGAAAAAATGTCAATTATGAATTACCATCCATGCAATAGCATCTTGGAATTTTATTTACAATGTACTAGGAAAGTACCCATCCTAGGGACGAGATAACTTAAAGATTACACATCACTTAAAATAACAATAACAAAGTAACAAACATATAAATTGTCAAGATCGTGGCCAAGGTTGACCAGTCGCGACCCACCAAGATAACTGTTGGGCTCCGCTGGTCTTTCTAACACAAAAGTGCAACTCCAATTTATGTAGATCATTTAAGTGAAATCAATGGTCATTTGGTATAATTAGGATTTATTTTTCAAAAATACGTAAATTCGGAAATAATATATTGTGGACCTAGAGGTACGGAGTGCACATTCACATACGTTTTTTGGGCTTTATGAATGTTAATAATCAAATATTTTGTTTTCTTTCGATTTATCGTTTTCGCAACGAATAACCTTGGCGGAGGGTCTCGCTGTAACTTGTTTTCACTGTTAGAATTCGGTTGTGACAATTTTTAGCAGTTATTTGGTGACTACTCAAATTCCAATGGACACAACCTTTAAAAGGAATAAGAGGAAAATTTGATTATCTGGAAATAGAGATCGATTGTTCCATCATCTTTCATTTTTTATCAAAAATATTAGAACTCCACAAGTAGTCTACTACGTGAGTACTATAACAGGAGGACAATTGTAATCTTATCCCACAAGAATATTCGTGTAACCTGAGACATGTAATAGAGTCGAATAATTTTTGAAGGAAAGTGTATTTTGCATTATTCTACAATATATCTAGATTCTATTTTCGACATTGATGTAATCCTCTTCTCCAACAATTTAACCACCACACATTCTCTAAACATAGCTCGATCAAACTATGACATTCTTAGCAATATTTTAATACCCAACGGTTTTACTTAACCATACATTATTTGTGCTTAACTCATGCATTGAAACTTGTTTATATACCTACTTAGAGAGTTCATAAGTAGATTACATTTTAAATTCTAGTTAATAAGTTAGATCATGTTGATTTGCCATTGATAGCTTGGAATAGTTAGTTGGTTCTTATTGATGGAATTGTTAATTGTTAGAATTTGGACTTCATGAATGGTCAAATTCTAATTCAATTGATCTTGAAGAACACTGAGAGAATTATTTTAATTTCATATCAAAAGAAGAAATTCTCACACAAAAAAAAACAATAGCAAAGAATTACATAAATACTACCCTAAACCGCCAAAACAAAAACTAACTGAAAGCGGCTGAGAAATTACAAGAAGGCCTTTAATGAAATCAAGCACATAAAGACACAAACTAACTAAACTAACTAACAAACACAAAATGACACTCGACACCCCTGGAAGAAAAGAAGAGTTATTGAAGTTTGCACTTTGGCCCTTTTAGATCATTGGTAGCATCTTTTTCTTCAATGTCTTGAATATTTTTGCTGAATTTAACACCCCCACTCAAGTAGGAAGTAGAGAATAGGTTCTTGACTTGCAACTTTTATAGCAAAACAGAGAATTGACTACTTGGGAGAGCTTTGGTAAAGAGATCAGCCACTTGAAGATGAGAGGGAATATATTTGGTAGTAATCAAATTTTTCTTAACCATGTTCCTGACAATGTGACTAGGGGTGGCAATTCATGTTATCGTGTCGTGTTCGTGCCTCATTATCGTGTTTTCATATTATCTATCTTATTTGATCATAAATATAACAATAAATATTAATTTGAATATATTAAGAATTTCATGTCTTTCGTCTCGTGTTTCGTGTTGTGTCGTGTCGTAATGGGCTTATCGTGCTATTTGTCTTTGTAATCGTGTCGTGCTGGTTCGTGCTATCGTGTCGTGTCAGACATTGCCACCCCTTTATGTGGCAATCAATCTCTATATGCTTAGTTCTTTCATGAAACACATGATTGGCAGCTATATAGATGGCTGATTTATTGTCACAGTTGAGAGGATTGGGTTCTGGATTGATGATTTGAAAGTCTTTAAGCATGGCAGTGATCCAGGTTAGTTCACAGCAGGAATTTGCCATGCTCCTATATTCTGCTTCTGATGAAGATCTGCTGACAGTGTTTTGCTTCTTACTTTTCCAAGAGATAAGAGCACTGCCAAGGAAGACACATAATCCAGTTACAGATTTTCTAGTAATTGGGTAGGAGGCCCAATCAGAATCACAAAAGGCAGTGAGGTTCAAAGAAGTATCTGAAGGGTAGAAAAGGCCTTGTCCAAGACTATTTTAAAGATACTTCACAAGTCTTAAGCCTGCTTTCCACTGTTCAGTATTAGGTTTAGCCATAAATTGACTTAAGATATGGACACCATAGGCAATATCTGGTCTGGTAATGGTTAGATAAATCAGCCTTCCCATAAGTCTTCTGTAAGACACAGGGTCACTTAGAGGAACACCAGGATTGGATGCAAGTTTATGGTGTTGTTCAATAGGAGTGAGTTTGGGCTTAGCATTAAGAAGGCCACAATCCTTAATAATATCCACATTGTACTTTCTTTGATGAAGACACATTCCAGTAGAGTTCTTGGATATTTCCAGACCAAGAAAGTATCTGAGATTTCCCAAGATCTTTGTTGTTTCGTGAAATGAGAAGATCATGAACATATACTAAAATGACAATAAATCTTTCATTAGAACTCATAGTGAATAAAGTATGATCATTAGGAGATTGTAAGAAACCAAATTCAATGAGAGTAAAGGAGAATTTTTCAAACCATTTCCTTGGAGCCTGCTTAAGGTTTGAGGTTCACAGACAGTGGCTATTTTGCAAGAGTATTTCATGTATTCAGAAGAAATTTGACCAAAGTTGCAGTAATTATTGAAAGGATAAGGTGAAGTAGTGTTGGTGGTTTTAACATTGTGAGTTTGAAGATGTGAAGGAAGGCCAGTGTAGTCTTTGAACTTAGTAGGAATGGATTTATTCCTTATGGGTCTGTTTGTGGTAGGTACATTGATATTAGGCAGAGAAGAGGTGTTTTCATTTGTAGATTCATTGTTTATATTGTTAGTATCAGTGTCTTGAGTATGAGTGGTGAATTGGTCTTCCTCATTGTCAAAGATATTGGGGAGATTAGAAGAGGGAAACATGTTTTTATTGGTAGTTTCAGTTTGGTTGTCTGGTTTGAAAGGAAATATTTCTTCACAGAAATAAACATCTATGCTAAATAAGAGTTTTTGAGTGGCTAAGTTGTAGCACTTGTAAGCCTTTTTGGTAAAGGCATAGCCAAGGAAGATGCATTTTTGGGCTCTAGGCATGAACTTGTCTCTATTAAGAACAAGAGTAAAGGCATAGCACAAGCATCCAAAGGTTTTAAGATGATCATACTTAGGTCTAGTACCATAAAGGGCTTCAAAAGGAGTTTTAAGCTTTAACATAGTGTTTGGGAGTCTGTTGATAAGGTAAGTAGCAGTGAGAAGGCACTTTCCCCAAAAGTGTGTAGGTAAATTGGATTGAAATTTTAGAGCCCTAGCAAGTTCCAATAAGTGTCTGTGCTTTCTCTCAACACTAACATTCTGTTGAGGTGTTTCAGTGCAGGAACTTTGATGGATAATTCCTAAAGAGTCAAGGAGAGAGTTCATGAGAGAGTTAAAGAATTCAGTACCATTATCAAATCTGATTTCTTTAACAATTTTATTGAATTGAGTCTTGATCATGGTGATAAAATTTTGTATTAGGTGACAGACATTAGCTTTAGATTTAAGGAGAATAGTCCAGGTGGCCCTAGTATGATCATCCACAATGGTGAGGAAGGAATTGAATCCATCATGTGTGTGATGTCTATAGGGCCCCCACACATCACAGTGTAAAAGGTCAAAAGCAGAAGTGATGTGCGAGTTGCTTAGATTGAAAGGTTGTCTAGTCTGTCTAGCAAGATGGCAAATGTCACAGTTGAAGTATTTGTAATTTTTGAAGTAAGGAGCACAGAGAATCAATATTTTTCATAGCAAGTCTTTTGTGCCATAAGTACATAGGATCAATAGGAAAAGAACTGTAATGAAAATCACTATCAACAAAATGATTAGGGACATTTTTATTTATGTTGAAGGAAGAATAATCAGCATTGCCATTTTCCATGTGGGTCTCTTCATTGTGATGGCATGTCTGCAATTTATAGAGACCTTCAGTGACTTTACCAATCACCTTGAATGTTTTCTTGACAGGGTCCTGAATAAGACAAGTATTAGCAGAAAAGATAAGATTGTATTTGATATTTTGAGTAAGCTTGCTTCCAGAAAGTAAGTTAAAATGAAATTCAGGAACACATACTACATTGTGAAGAGTTATTTCATTAGTAAGTTTGACATTGCCTTTATGAGTGATGTTGGAGCTCTTTCCATTGGGCAAGTGAATATAAGATTGAGTAGGAATGGGGTCAATAAGAGTGGATAATGAGTTGATTATATGATCAGATGCATTTGTATCAATGATCCAGTCCTGTGTTTTTGCTTTGCATTTTGATGAACAAAAAATATTTAAATAATTGAGAGTAGATTTAGGATTACCTGCCATGCACTCAGTATTGTTGTCGAGAGGGGAGTCAACTTCACCACAGTTGACTTTGGGATTGATCATGGATAAGAGTTGAGCAACTTGCTCTTTTGTGAATTGCCCACAGTTGTTGACGTTGTCTTTCAGAGAGGCAAAATTGGTAGAGCTGGTGAGCTTTGGTTTGATTTTGTTCTTTGGCATCTTGGAGGGATCTAGTTTAGTACCATATAGGGGATGCCAATCTGGAAATCCATTGAGAAAGAAGCATTTTTCTTTGATGTTAGAGTCTCCATGTGAGAGACAGAAGAATTTTCCTCTTAAGTTGTTCCCATTTTTGCCAGTATTTTGAGCAGTCTTGTTGAATCTGTTTCCTCCATAGTTATTGTTGGATCTTCCAAAGAAAACAGTTGGAGGGTCTTGTTGATAGATGGAATGACCACATTGCCTTTTACTTTCCTCTTGAATGAGTATAGAAACAGTTTTGGACAAAGAAGGTAGGGGAAACATCCTAAATATTTGATCGACCTCTTACATCAGTATAGGCGTCAGATAGTCCCATTAAGAATTGGTTAATTTTGTAAGCATGATCATAGGAGTCCAGATCTCCTGTACCACTTGTGTGTACCACTGGTGTACCACTTTTTATCTTAATGAAAAGTGGTACATCGATGATGTACACACAAAATGTCTCTCTCATCCTCACGAATCTTGGAGGCTCCACAGTGCTGATCACATCTGCGTTAGGGATAGGAAGAAGATGCGTAGTTCATCCTTGAGACCACGAAATTTGGTGAAGTATGCATTGGAAACTAGAGCGAGATAATCATTTAGAGATCCTCAAAAGGTGGGCGATTTGGTGTCGGATCGAGAGATGTAGCGAAGTAGGGACGATGCAGCACTTCGCTTTTCCTTTGTTCGGGGCGAAAGGTCTTCTGCTTTTCGGAAAGTTGCTTTCGGACTTGACATGTCGGGAATGACTTGGATTAATTCAAATAATATATGGGAATAAGTTTGAATTAATCCGACTAGCTTTTCTTTGGAGAGGACACGTGAAGCGGATCAATTGGACACGAGGTCTACCGATCTTAAGCTTTGAGCGGAGTCTTCGGTGAAGTCGAGAAGGAGTCTTCATTGAACTGAAAAAGTCCTATAAAAACTATACAAGGCAAAGTTCTATACAGTTGCCACGCTAATCGATCACGTAGCTTTGATTAGCTTGAAGTATAAAACTAATGTAATGTCTTGATCGGATATAAATTTAACATAAGAATCAACAATCTCCTCCTATTTATATCGGTCATCATTACTACAAATGAGGTCTTAAAACAAACTATTTAATAGATAATAACATGTCTTAGAAAGTTTTATATATTAAGTAATCGGAAGACATGCCTCTATTAAGCAGAATAACACCTTAAATGCAAGGGACTACTCTAAGTGCATAAAAGAATAAGAGAGTCAAAAGCGACACTCGGATTAGCGGCGGTTTAAATAAATTTAAAAGCTGAATGTTTAAATTCTAATTAGACTAAACAATAAGCGGCAAGAATTTAAACAATATAATTTTTGAAAAAAGTAAGTAATCATCGTATTTATAAACAAGATGTTTACATTCAACGAGAGTTTTCAAAAATAAGATAAATACAAAGGAAAGGGAAGAAAAGATACATAAACTACCAAGGTCTTTTCCTTTGCCTTTGTCTGCACCTCCTTTTCTCTTCTTTCTCGCTCTAGCTCTTCCATTCTCGTTGGTATTAGTCATACGCATCGGTCGGAGGAGTGCGGTGGAGCAGCGGTAATCGGTTCATCACGAAGGCAATTGTTCTCTTCCATCGACGATACGTTGATAGATCTCATTTGCTTCTCTCGAGTGATGGCGGATCACGATCACGGTTGGCATTCATAATATCGTGGCGAGTTGCGATCGAGGTTGTTGAGTTCCATAATGGGAATACGGCCGAGTGGGCGAGATGGAGAGTGATGGCGTGGAATAACTCGTAGAAAATGGAGCCTATGATCAGGAAACCTTCATCTCGTTGAGCTTCGATGTTGATCATGACATCGGTGAAGTCGTCGTCATCCCCAGCGAGTCGGACATCCTCTTGAAATTGTCGAAGATTAGTGGCGGATCGATCGTTGGCCTTAGCTTGTAGTGGCTACTTCGATGGCGGTAGATATCTTATGCTTCGCTAGCCGTGGTAGATGGCATCTAGCGGGACAAAACTTCATCATTAGTGGCTGATGGGAAGTAGATGCTTGTCAATGTGAATGGTGTCGGCGTAAGCGAGTTTGCGAGCTGAAGAGGTGTTGAAGAGGGAGTTGGAGGCGAGAAGAGGATGAGTCTTGGGTTGGTATGGTTTTGGTGGAAGAGGATATGGTTATAGGGGAGGGTGGAGGTGGTGTTGGTGGGAATCCGGTTCCATATCGGTGTCGAGAATTTTCAGCGATGTGGGAGGATTGGGGAATGGGTTCGGTAGAGAACCCGAGAAGAAGAGGGCATGGTAGAAGAGGATTTTGGTTTTGAAGGGAAGGTTGAGGAGGTTGAGGAGGTTGAGAAGGTTGAGGAGGTTGATGAGAAGGGGTGAAGAGATGCGCTCTTGACGAAAGTTCGAAGGAACTTGGCGGCGGAGGGGTCTAAAGGCGTGGTGTGGTTGAAGAAGTTGGTTGGGATTGGGGTGGTGAAGAGGGTGTGGATGGGTCGGGGTGAGTAGTTAAAGGGTGAAGGAGGAGGACAGTTGGGGTTAAGGTGGCTCCTCACGATTTTGAGGCTCCTCTGAGGGATAGACTCCTCAGGAGGTGGTGAATTCCTCACAGTAGATGACTCGGGAGGAATAGATGAAGGGTTGATAGGTATAGATGAAGGGTTGAGGTAAGGTTTGGGCGTCGGTAGTTGGTATAGATGAAGGGTTGCGAGTTGAGTGTTGAAAGGCGTCGGTATAGGTAGTTGGTCTGGCGGTAGGGTTGGGAAGCAGGTAGCTCTCCTTTTTCTTCCTCGGTGAATAGGAGACTCAAGCTGCTTCATCGGTAGAGGTTTGAGGGCTGGCGGTGGCGGTCTTGAAGGTTTCTGAGAGTCTCCTTAGTTTTGGTTTGGGAGTGGATGCGGGAGATGGTGAAGGTGGTTGGTTGGATTGGGTAGGTGGTGAGAGGATGGCTTAGCTTGGGTAGATGGAGGAGAGGAATGGCTAGATTGGCTGGTGCCTTCTTCTTACGGCCTTCCTTCATCTCCTTCGATCCATTTGGCTGCTCCTCTTCGATTGGAGTTGCCACTTAGGCCTTGTTTTCTTAGTTTTTGCCCATTTGCTATTTTTTGGACCTTAGCGGCTGACTCTGCCTCATCAGGTAGCCTTTGGCCTTTAGATGGAGGTCAAGTGGCCACTTGATCGTCAAATTTTGCGAGACCTTTTGTAAGGTTACCTTGCGTATGTGCTTCCATGTTGAAGCGGGTGACGAGGATAAGGTGCGAGGCACCTTTGTCAAGAGACCGGCGGTAGACCTTTGCGCATCCGGCTTGTTCGTATTCGGTGTATTCTTGAAAAATGAGGGCGTGAGTTGCTTGTCCTTATGAAACAACTCATCTTCTTTCAAAGAAGAGTTGATGTTAACATCATCCCTAAAGGCGTTGATCGGCTGGACGAAGGCGTTTGTAGGTGGGGTTGTTCTTGGCTTTCTCCACCTTGCTTTGGCTAAAGTCGAAAATGATGAGCCCCGGTTGAGACGTAGGCGTAAATACTGACCTTGGTCGAGGTTGATCTGTTGGCCGATAAACATGTCATGTGCTCCAGCTCTTGAATAGGAGCCCCATGCTAGTGGGTTGCCGTGCTGATAGGCGTCAAGAGGAACAAATCGGAGCATTCTCCTTGTGGCTCCGGAGGGTGTCTCCCCCTCATGGCTTCCAGGGCATGTAAAGCCTCACCATGGTTGCTGAAAGAGCTCCTCCGTAATGGCACGCCGATGATGGTGGAAATAGATTTAGCGGTGAGAGATGGGACGACCTCGAATCCACCCAGCGATGCAGTTATGAGCTCCATTCTTTGATAAAATTCTTACGCGGGAAGAAGATCTTTATGGTTGGAGGAGAAGAGGGTAGAATCGAGGCGTCCATATCCTCGCAAGCTTTGGCCAAGCCTATAGAGTTGATTGGTGAAGGTCGAGGCACATGCAGAATATATGGCTTTGGGTCCCAGCGACAATAATGTCATGAGGGGATAGATGGGGTATCACGGAAGGTTGATATTTGAATTGGGAGGAATGACATTTTGAGTCAAAAGCCTTCCTCATTATCGCTAGATTTTGAAG
>JABEVN020003341.1:0-18572 GCA_013146195.2 Codonopsis lanceolata | reverse complement strand
TGAACAAGCAGGCTTGAACTTTTCATGATGAGCCGAGGAAGAACTACCAATCAGTTTTTTTTATCTTTTCTGAAGAAAGAATTATTGGGTCTAGAAGGGTTTACTATGGGTAGTTGGGTGATAGGGATTGTAGATGAAGGAGATAGAAGGGAGGTAGAAGACATGATTGAGAACTGAGAACTGGAGGCACACAACTAATTCTCTTCCTTTTCAATACTTTCCGAGATAACAGCGACCTCTTGTCGACTTACCAAAATCTCGAGGACTCGGTACCGAAGGGCGAATTAAGCTTTAATCCGGAAGGCTCAAGTTAAACTACGTCTTGGTTTTCGGTGTGAGAGATCGGGGAAGTCGGTCCTAACCTGGCACTTCTTGGTAGAAGACTTCTTCCAAAACTACAAGTTTGGTTTCTAATGATAACAACGCGGGTTACGCTTGTTAGTCCGAAACTTGGCGGGAAGACACAGGGAGAAACACACAGGTTTAAGGCTAGAAAGAATGGTTCACGATCGATGCATTATATGCTTGAGGGTAGGGACTTCGGATGAGTGTGGCATTGGCGAATGGGGGGGTGATCTATGGCAACGATGCGTGGAGCAGTAGGGACTTGAGCAGTGTGGTTCGATACCAAAGATTGGGGGGGGTTTATGGCAGATCTATAGAAGACCTGTAAGACTAAGGGGGAGAGAGAGACTCTCTGAGGAAGACGACCAGACGGAGAGAGCCAGGCTAACTATAGTGAGCGAGAGGTATAGGCTGAGAGTTGGGCTTTTCAACAGGGGCTTAGGGAGTATTTAAGAGAGAGAGAGAGAGAGAGAGAGAGTATATAACTATTACTATTTATTTCTTTCTTCACTTCCCCTGATTACAAATGAAAACTTAAGGCCCATTATATAGGGCTCAGGAAAGAACTATTACAAACTATTTCAAACCAACTATTACAAACTAATTATTGAACAATGACGCAAGCGCTTACGTCAAGGACCAATAATTCTACCTAATAAAGCAAACTAATAATTCACCTTAACTATTACAAACAAACAAAAGGAAAAAGGCGCATTAAGCGCACTAATTGCAAACAAACAAAAGGAAAAAGGCGCACTAAGCGCACTGATTGCAAACAAACAAAAGTAAAAAGGCAATAATTCAAAGGAAAACAACAAAGCAAAAACTATGCAGATGAAGATGACTACCAACGGGAATCCGGATGAGATGGATCGTCTTCATATGGGTCTGGGTAAGACCCATCACTGTTATCTTTAGAACTCAGATTTTCAAGATCCACTGATTCAACCCATTGGTTAAGAGCATCATTCCATTTGGATGTTACGGGGTGATTATCTGTCCAGGATTGTTCACCCAGCATGATCTGAGAAGGGATGGTCTGGGGATCGATCATGTTGGCCCGGGCGAGAGCCTTCTTTATGTCTATGATCACGTTCTGCACAAAGGGACCCTGCTGGATTAATATCAGTCCAGTCAAAGATGAATGCCATGGGAGCATGGTAGACAAACGACTGTGCCTGATTTCTGACCGTTGTGGGAGGGAGGTATGAGCATGGTCTCCTGAATAGAATGGTCACATATGGTTTGCGACAGGGAGAGAGCTGATGTGTCCATTGATGAGTTGGAAGGAACCATTGGAATAGTTTGGACAGATTAAGGGAGTGAGGAGGGAGATTGTCAAGCTGGCATTGGAACAGATAAGAGAGGAGCTTGATAGAGCTAAACGAGATTCCGATGGTAAATGTTTCGAACAAATACCAAAAGAAGCATAAAGCCTCTTTAGGGAATTTGAACAGGTCATGGATATGAAAAAGACTGAGGAAAGGATAGTCAAGATGAAACTTAAGTCCTTTCATGAAGAGTCCATGACGGCAAAGAAGGATGGTGAGGAAGTTGTGACAATTTGGTACGGCCCTGTGTTTAAGAGTTAAGTCTGCAACGACTTCTGTTATTTCATTAGGGAGAGAGAGGACATGGATCAGATCTGGAGGTCTAGGGTTGGAGGAGGAAGAAGGGTCATGGATCCGATCTGGTGGTTCAGGGTTGGAGGAGGAAGACGGGGCTTTTCTGATAAGGAACACCATTGGGATGATGTCGTTGTTGGTTCCTTTGGAAATTTTGCATATCTTTTTATAATCAGTTGGCCTTGAGAGAAAATTTGCAAGGACATTTGCTGTGCCTTTAATATGCTTGACAGTGAATTTCCACTGGGAGGACAGTCATTTGTCTATCATACCCCCATGGCATTCATATTGGATTGGACTGATATTATTCCAGCAGGGTACACCCTTGCAATACAAAATTTTGAGATATTTTTGAACACAAGGAAAACCCTCGCCCAATCCAACATGATTAATCCTCATACCATCCCCTCTCAGATCATGTTAGGAGAACATACCTGGACTGATGACCACCCCATAGCATCCAAATGGAACGACACTCTCAACCAATGGATCGAATCAGTGGATCTTGAAAAACTGACATATGAAGACGATCCATCACATCCGGATTCCTGTTGGTAGTCATCGTCATCTGCATAGTTTTTTGCTTTATTTATTTTGTTGTTTTCCCTTGAATTATTGCTTTTTCTTTTGTTTGCAATCAGTGCGCTTAGTGCGTCTTTTCCCTTTTGTTTGTTTGCAATTAGTGCGCCTTTTTCCTTTTTGTTTGTTTGTAATAGTTAGGGTGAATTATTAGGTTGCATTATTAGCCTGCTTTATGATGTCATCGCCGGTGTCATATTGCATTATAGGTTGAATTATTGGTCCTTAACGTAAGCACTTGTGTCATTATTCAATAATTGATTTGTAATAGTTGGCTTGAAATAGTTTGTAATAGTTGCTTTGTAAGCCCTATATAATGGGCCTTAGGTTTTCATTTGTAATTAGAGGAAGTGAAGAAAGAAATAAATAGTATTAGGTAGTTTTTCCTCTCTTGTTCTTTCCCTCCCCGGGTTTGTGTTTAACCCCCAGGTCTTTGGTTGCAGGGCCACACTCACTCGAAGTCCCTACCCCTGTGTCACAGATCGGTTGCCATAAATCCCTTGTTACCTCTCCAAACCTTAGTTGCTCTGATTCTTTGGTAACAGAGCCACACTCGTTCAAAGTCCCTACCTCTGTTCCTCATAAAAGGTTCCCATAGATCACCGTTCTAGCCCGCCCCCCAATCTTTGGTTTCAGGGCCACACTCGTTCGAAGTCCCTACCCCTGATTCCTCAGATCGGTATTCTATGTGTTTCTCCCTCTTCCCGCCAAGTTTCGGACTAGCAAACGTAACCCGTGTTGTTATCATTAGAAACCAAACTTGTAGTTTTGGAAGAAGTCTTCGGACCAATAAGCGTTGTGTCTGCAGGGCCGACTTCCTGATCTCTCACAGCCTGAAAACCAAGACAGAAGCCAGAACTTGAACCTTCCTGGATTAAAGCCTAATTTGTCTTTTGTCAGTCGAGTCTTGGAGATTTTGGTAAGTCGACAAGAGGTCGCGGTGTTATCTCGGAAAGTATTGAAGAGGAAGCAAATTAGTTGTGTGCCTCCAGTTCCAGATTGTCCGGACTTAGAACAATCTCTCTTCAAGGGTACAGTCTCTATTTGACCACGAAAAAATCAGCTAAAAATCAACAACGGTCATTTATATGCGGGGAGATGGCCCTTTAGGTTCCAAGAGGGAGAATCTTGAGAATTGATTTTTTGAATTGCGGTACATAAATTTTGAATCGCGATACATTTTCATAGGGCGTCTCAGGTTCATTAAGGGTATCGCAGCCATTTCGCCCCCAAAAGTGTCATTTTCCAATTGAAAAAGAAAACACGGTACTTTAGTAATTAAAAACTTTGAAAAGTGGACCAACCTACAATCCTTCATTTTTTTCTCCTTGGGCTGCCTGGGTGGTGGGCAGGTTAAAGCCTAAAAATAAAAAAAAAAATTGAGTGGACCAGCCTGTTTGAACGGCAAGGAGGCTTCAGCCACCAAAAGTGCCCTTTTCCGATTCAAAAAGAAAACATGATATTGTAGTGATTAAAAACTTTGAAAAATAGATTGACCCACAATTTTACCTTCATTTTTTGCTGCTTGGGCTTCCTAGGTGGTGGGCAAGTTGAAGCCTAAAAAAAAAAAAAGATTGAGTGGACCAGCCTGTTTGGACGACAAGGAGGCTTCAGCCCCCAAAAGTGTCCTTTTCCGATTGAAAAAGAAGACACGATACTGCAGTTATTAAAAACTTTGAAAAGTAGACCGGCCTGCAATTTTTCCTTCATTTTTTGCTGCTTGGGCCTGGGTGGTGGGCAGGTTGCATCCTAAAAAAAATAAATTGAGTGGACAGGCCTGTTTGGACGGCAAGGAGGCTTTAGTCCCCAAATAACATAATTTGAATTTGGAGATTGATTTTGGGCGGAGGGCAAAATTGAAATTTTATTAAAAAGTGTTGCATTAAGCATATGCTTGGTGCTGTATATCACCCTTTCGTTTGTTTTCTTGATTTTTTACGTTTATGATTTTCCTCTCGCCTTCATTTTTGTTGTTGATTTTCTTGCCTTTATTTTTTCTTGATTATCTTTTTTTATCAATTATCTTTTTTTTCTTTCTTGATTTTACTTGATTTCTTTTCTTGATTTTTTTCTATAATTTTTTTACTTGTTTCTTGATTTTCTTTTTTTTTCTTTTTGTCTATTTTGTTTTGTTTATTTTCATATTTTTCTTAAGTTTTTGTTACTTTTCTTTATTTATTCTTTTATGTAGTTTGTACATTTTCCTGATTTATCTTTTTCGTTTCTCTTCTCCTTTCTTTCTCGATTTCTTGATTTCTTCCCTTTCTGATTTTCGTAATTTTCTTTTCTTTGCTTTTTTCCTTCATGATTTCGTTTCCTTTCTTCCCTTGATTTTTCTTAATTTTTATTTCTTGATTTTTTTCCATTATTTTATTTTCTTCAATATTCTCTCGCCTTTTTTCTTGCCTTTCATTTCTTGATTATATTTTCTTGGGATAACTGTATAAAAAACCCCAACCTATTTTACGTATTGCAAATTGAACCCGGACAATCGTTTATTGCACACGTTAACTTTAGAGGTGAGTAGGATGCCAACCCTCCCTATTTCACAATTGTAAGGGTTCAATTTGCAATACCTAAAATATCGGGTTTTATGTAGTTATCTATTTTCTTATTTTCTTGATTTTTACTTGATTTTCTTTTATTTTCTTAATTTTCTTTTCTTTCTTTTTCATTTCCTTTCATTTCATGGTTTTCTTTTCTTTATATTGTTTTCGATCTCCATGAAATTTCTTCAAATATCAAGAGCCTTCTAACCACCAATTTTACCTCATCTCGACGAGCAGTTTCGACCCTCTAGTTCACCCTCACCATCCAACTCATCCAAACTCTTGATTTCTTCCATAGTCAATTTGATTTTATTTTCTATCTTTCTATAGATCTCCTTAAGCAATTTAAGCTTTCTAGCTAACCGGATGCATGGCTTTCTCCTTAAGCAATTTAAGCTTTCTCGACCACATAAGAGTCCCACTTCAATTTCACCCACTCCATAAAACTTGGGTCCTCTAGCCACCTATTCTAAAATCTAAATGTAGTTCCCCTCCTAGCTTGCCCACTGCTCTCAAGAGCAATAGGGGAATGATCTGATGTTACCCTGGGGAGGCTTCTTTGATTCATCTCTCCAACTTGACACCGAAAATCTGTTTAATCTCGAACAGTCGTCTGCCTCCACCTCTAAACCAAGACTACGAGCTGTCCTCTAAAGGAAGTTCTACCAATTCCATCTCTTTAATAAAATCATTAAAATCCATCATAGCTTGTGAAAAAACTCTATCGCATGTTCTGTCATCTGGAAACCAAATCACATTGAAGTCCCTCTCGACACACCAAGGAAAATCCCATCTTTGTCTGACCTCTTTCAACTCCTCCCATAGCTCCACGCGATCTGAATCTGAAGTTGGGCCATAAACTCCAGAGAACACTCACGTAAAACCATCATTTTCCTTTTTCAACAAGTACGGCACTGAATGGGAGGCTTGCATTATATCCAGTCTAAAGAAAAGTCGTCTATCTCACATCACCAACACTCACACGCCCAACAGCCCCAAGATGAACCCAATCTGCCCATCTACTCCCCCCCCCCAACACTATCAACCAACTTGTCATCCATCTTCTCCATTTTAGTCTCCTCCAAACAAACAATGTTAGGCTTCCATCTTTCAATTGCCTCGTTGACCATCCTTTTTTAATGATCATTCGACCCTCACATTCAACTCAAAAAATTTAATCCATAAAACTATTAACAAGTGTGCTCACCTGCCCTATCTCCACCTCTCTTATTCGCTGCCTTGTCGAAGTTGATATTGCAGCACAAATTTTTAAGCTCTCTATCGACCCTTCCGTTAAGCTATTCCCCGGTTGTTTAGTTTCTTGCTCTTATCTGAATGATTACGGCCTTTCCGATATCCAATAACAATTCCTCAATTTTGTCTTCATAACCCTTGCAAGACAAGCCCAAAAATCTCCCAAATTTTTTTTGCCCTATTTTTCACCCATATAGATATATTTCTTTACTCATTATCTCATCAGCTACCTGTTCCTTGATTTCTTCTGGCCTGACCATCGTTATCGTTGTGCACTATCTATCACCTTTTCTGAATCTTTCCCCGAGCAAAACGGGCCCTTCGAGTCAGCTTCTACCTCTCTGCATTTTCTATATCATCATCTGCGAGTTCCTCCCTGGCGTTGTTGTCTTCGAAAACCTCCAACTATTCTGCTAAAAATCCTTTACTTTCCATCTCTCGAAATACCAAGACTCGTTCTCTGCTCAGAAACCATTATAGCACTTCCTCGACCACCACAATATCACTAACTGTCAACTGAAGAGTTATCGTGCGCAGGCGGCCATGGGTCTGAATGACTTTCACTAATTTATCTCCCTCTGCCAGTATGCTCAAAACGACGGGTTCTTTGCGCAAGGTTGAGATCGATACTTCTTTTTCCTGACTTAGGCCTTGATTTGCTCCACCATCTTTGGGCTCAGACCCATTGGGTTTCATAATTCTCTCAAAAGTAATAAAACTGGATTGCTCCACCATCTTTGCACATTTTTCGTTGTTTATACTTCTGTTAAACACTTCCCCATTGTTTCTGTTAATATCATTAGCTTGTGTCCATAGTTAGTTGAACGAATATAGTAATTCGTTTAGCCTCTTCTCACTCCGTCTCCATTATGAATTTGTCCTCCATTTCCCATGAATTCTTGTGATATTGAATTTTGTTAGGGTTTGTGCAAATTTTGATATTTATGATCTATTTAATTGGGAACTTATGTGGGTGTCTATGTGGTTGGTTTCTGGTAATATTTCTCTCTCTCTCTCTCTCTTGTTTGCACACAAGAATTTTGAGATTGGGTGGTAAGAAGGTTCTTAAATTGTTATGTTTCTTCTAGTTGTCAGTTTTCTAAGCCAAGTTTCCCTTTTCGCCATCATCCTTCAATGCCACAATCTTTAGGTATTGCCGACGCCTTGTTAGCAACGCTAGCTAACCACTACTCGAGAATGCTAATATGGTCTCAGTCTCACCCTTTATTTGTTGAAAAAATATTTAGATAATCAAAACTTTCTTTAAATGTCATTTTTAACACTAGCATTTCATCAAGGGAGATATCCTCATCTAGTCCTGAGAGCATTGAAAAGCCAATTTGATGCATTGTATCTAGGAGTGTAAGCGAATCAAATCGAATATCACAATATTCGATTCGTAATTCGTGAAACTATCCGAATATTCATATTCGATTCGAAATTATTATTCGAACTATTTGAGTATTTGATTTGAAATTCTATTTTTGTTTAATTTTACAAAATCTATTTAATAATCAATGATTCGAGTATTCGATTCGATACTATTTGCATATTCGATTCGAGTATTCGAATTTTCAATATGAATATTAATAAATAATACATCTATTACATCAATTATGCATAACAAAAACCCATAACATCAATAACATTATATATCCATAAGATCAAATATCCATAAGATCAAATATTCATAACATCCACAATTATTATCAAATACATAAATAAATGTTAATTGTCAAATTCATCAAAAAACACTGAATAAAAATTTGACTAGCATCCGCCATCCAACCATCATGTTTGCAATATGACATGAATTGACTCGTCCTCCTAAATAAAAAAAAAATCAATTAGATATCAATTTTATTGTCATAATCATGAAAATATGCAAATATCTCAAATGAATTTTAAAAAATAAAACTCACATGTGACATAATGAGTTTCTTAATCCCGTGAAGTTAGCGAACCCAATCTGTTCCACAAATCAAAACTTGTACCATATCAAAAGTTAACCTTGAACGATAAGGATTTAACACTCGGGTTCTTGCACTAAATTGTGGCTTCTGATGCCACACCACTAATAGGAATAGCTAAAACATCACGAGCTAACTTGGATAAAATTTTGAACTTCAATTCTTGAGATTTCCACCAAGCTTAGGCATCAAACTCAGTGGCTACATCTGCATCCTCATCTTGACATCTAAAAATCTCTTCCTCCAAGTAAATGTCCAACTCCGATTTTAAAGGAGAAACATCTTCAATAGAGTTCAAATACTCATCAAACATAGATAAACCCACAAGCACTAATTTTCCTTTAGATGAAGACAAATAGAAGAACATGTTTCTGAAGTGGAAGAACTACCCTTTCAAGACCTCACCTTCTCTTGTTCAACATACTCAAAGAACAAACTATATAATGCATCTCGAAGCTTCATAATGTGTGTACGTGCATCAATCTTATTATATATTTTACTCAATGTGAAATCAACTAACCTCATTTTGAACCTAGGGTCAAGTATTGCTCCAATAGCTATCAAAAGTTTAGTATTTCCCCAATATTTGTCAAATTTTTGCTTCATCTTTTTAACCATCCCTCATTAGCATGGTTTTCTTTCTCATTCAACACATGCTTGACTCTCCAAATAACGGCGAGGAAAACATTAGAGGTAGGATAATCAACACATCCTTTACTTTGTTCCAATCTTTAAGGCTAGGACAATTCCTATATAAAGTATCTCTTTCTGCAAATATAGGAAATGCATCCTTAACTCTATATGCTTCAACTAACATCTCATAAGTAGAATTCCAACGAGTTGGACAATCAATGATCAACCTTTTCACAGAGATTCCTAAATGATGCACAATATTAGAGAATTTCAACAACCTAGACTCTGATTGGTTAATAAACCTCACACTACTTTTGACATCTTCAATAATGCGTTGAATTTCAGAAAAAACCATCTTGAACAACAAGATTCAATATATGTGGAGTACACCTAACATGGAACAACTTACCATCCAATGGCAACTTACGACTCCTAGAGAACGTTTCTTTGGTGATTCGAATTGCAACATCATTGTTCGAGGCATTGTCCACAGAGATAGTGAAAACTTCCCCCAATCTTTTATACACTTCGTAAGCCCATTAAAGATATCAACACCTGAAAAATGTCAATAATACATATCAAATTAACAAAGAATATATATAATTACTAATAATAAATGTAATGTAAGACAATTTTTACGTGTGTAAACAAATAATATTACCAGCATGTGGAGGAGGGAGAGGCATGAAGCTAAGAACTCGTTTGTGAAGTTGCCATTGTGAATCAACAAAGTGACACACATATAAGAAATCTTTTGCACCTTTTGACTTTCGAATGTCAATGGTCAATGAAATCTTATTAATTCCTTTCAACATCAACTGCAACTTTTTCTTCTCTATGTCATAAACACTAATGACATCTTTCCTTACCATGACACGAGAGATCTTCTCAAATTGTGGTTGATTTAATACTTAACATGAAAGAAAATCCAAAGTTTTCTACAATATTAAACGGCTACTTATTCATTAGAATCCAATGGGCAACGGCCTTTCTTTGCTTCGCATGATCATATTGACCATCTGATAAAGGATTCATCTCAAACTTGGATTTGGTAGGCTGAAATTGCAATGTCGTTTGTTTTTGGGTATGACGTCTCTTTTGCAAACACCTTTTCATGTGATTCCAAAGATGACTTGTGGTACCGGTAGTTGCCATCGGAAGAAAACTCTTACAATGTATACCTTGAAATTTTGTACTTCCATCATTTAAAGTCACTTCAATGAAATCACGATGAGCTTTCAAATTCTTCCTTCTCTTTTTCCTTTCCAATTGGCCCTTATCTTCATCATGTTCACCATCGTCTTCTATATTATTACCTTCATCTTCTATATTATCACCTCCATCATCATCTAACTCGATCGTAGGGCTCCTCGCTTCTCATTACAAGTTTTTAATTAGATCTTAAAATGTTAAAACATATATATATATATATATATATATATATATATATATATATATATATATATATATATATATATATATACGTTAATACACAATATTTATTTAATATATAATATTTACCTCATTATCTTCCACAAAAAGAGTGTCTACTTGAGGTATTTGCTCTATTATATTTGGCGCATCCATATTCTACCTTTTAATGACTTTAGAACAAAGATTAATTAAAAAAAATTAATCAATAATCAAAACCAGTGAACTTTACACAAATTATTTCAAAGCAACACAAAGTATTTACCTCATTATCAGTTCTAGAATTGAGTAGGTAATTATTAGACACTAATAAACTTAAGAGAACCAAGAAAAATCAAGTACCCCAATGAATGGTCAGATAGACATCTTGTGAAAGTAAATCAGAAGGTCAAAATATTTTGCAAAAGACTATTAATGAAACTCTTGCACAGGACATAGGAAACTGTGAAACTGTGAAACTGCTAAGCAGACATGGGACTTAATCCAAACCAAATTCAGAAAGCATAGCAGTGTAAGAGATAAAAACTGTTACAATCTAATTAGGTAATTAAAGTACTTAAAGTTCACTCTAGGAGCAAAGGTAAGTACATATAAACCAAGATTTGTGGAGCTGATTAGATCACTTGAAACTCATAGTAAGAAATTTGAGAAAAAAGATTTATGTTTAAAACTGTTTTATTGTTTACCTCCCTTAGCCCATTGTTTAAAACTCATAGTAACAAAGATTTATGTTTAAAACTTTATCTATAAGAGAAGGTGTTGAGTGGAAAAAGATCTATTACTTTATATATTATATGAGAAGGTGCTGAGTGGAAAGATATGACTGTAGATCAATTCTTTGAACAACCTAAAGGAATAACATAATCACATATAAAGATTGTTGTTTGCAAGGCTATTAAGAAATATAACTAAATGTAAGCCAAGGTAATTCTTCAACTTCAAAATCAATTCCAACTGATGATATACCTAGTCTCAAATCATGAAGGCCCTCATGATTTTTTCAAGAAGAAAGGACATTTCAACCGTGGAAAGTCATATCACTTAACATCAACCAATTTCCTTACTTGCTGTTTGTGAATTGTGACTTCATTCACTCTTTTTCTCTTCCTTAGCCCATTGTTATAAGCACCAATACTTAAGGATAAATTAGTAAACTTATACAAAACTTATACAAAAATGAACCTGTAAAACCAACTAGTGCACAAATTGATTGAGTTATCTAGACCGCATGCATCATGGATTCATGTAATATACCCAATCAACTAAACATTCATTAGCTTAGAAGAAAGCAAAGATGTAAACTTGAATTGATGGAAAAGATTATCTTAAAATGCCACGTTATTTTTTAGTTCATTCAAAAAGTCGCAGTAAGTAACAACAACTGCATCATAGCTACAGAAGATCTTGAAAATGGATTCTCCATATACACACTAGTATCAGACCATTTTGCAAATGTCACATTGAGACATCGAATACTCATAACTCGGACCAAAAATTAAAACTAGTCTAACATCTTAACAATGCAATTTATAGTAGCATTCAGTGGTCAATTATCAGCGAAATAGAAATCCAATAACACAACAATCTTTCTAATGTAAAGCTTTTTTGAAACATAAACAACCCCTTTCTACACCACTTCAATCAATGTTACAGTTCTTAATCAAATGATTTACCTGATTTTAGAAGAAGAAGTGAGGGCGACGGCCGGATGTGGGGAAGACGACCGGAGAAGGGGGAATGGTTGCTGCCATTCCCGCTGCTAGGAGTGGGGTGGGGGGCTTCGATGGAGATTGGAGCGAGAGAGACAGAGAGACTGAGCAAAGAGAGAGCTTTGATATGTGGTCTCTGTTGAGCGTGTATAGTCCAGTCGGCGCCGCTACTGGGAGTCGACCGGTCGGGGATTCCAATCGGGGGAGGAGGCTGCTGGAGTCGGGAAGGATCGAGGTTGAGGCTGCCGACTGTCGTGTGCCGGCGCACTTGGGTTGGGGTCCTTGGGGATCTGGGGTGAGTGAGGTTAAGTTAGGGTTTTTTTAAAACTTATATATATTAAATATTATTAGAATACTATTCGTGAATACTCGAATCGAATACCACCAAGCTCGTATTCGTATTTGAATCCTTATTGAATATTTAAAAAAGAATTGAATTCAAATATGTCGAATACGAATACCGAATGCCGAATCGAATAAAAAATATTCGATTTGTTTACAACCCTAATTGTATCAAGAGCCTCTACCCTCAAATATATAAGATGTGTACACACACATACACAATATGTGATTTTATGTTGGTCAAAGTTGCACACTACTTGATATTCCATCCGTTCCGGGTAAAGTGTCAATTATTCCATTTTGGTATGTTTCATTTAAAGAGTCCACTTTCAAAAATTAAAGCATAAGTCATTTTAGTTGCACACTACTAAAAATGTTATTTTCTTAAAAAGTTTGGCTTTCAAACAGGGACTATGATTGTTCATATTTTAACCAGAGACATTTAGTTGTTTAAACAATCATTGTATTTATTGTTCCTTACTTCTATGAAAATTAAAGCATAAATCTATGATTGTGTTACTGTTAAATAAATATGAGATGCTCTTGTTGAATATGTTGAAGGAGATCAAAATACCAAGGACAACAAACTCTATGATTGCATACAAGAGTTTGATGCTTTCAAAAAGGACCCAAAAGAATCTCTCAAAAATGCTTATGATAGATTTCTTGAGGTAAGTAATAGATGCTCATCTGAGTTTAGTTGATAAAAACGCAGATAAGTCGAGAGGTAGCATGTGTACCGCCTTATAATAGCCCAATATTTAAGCAATCTCTCATGATTTATTTGTGCTTTTTAATTTGGGGGTTTTTAATTTTGCTTTTGATTTATATTGGTAATTTTCAGCGAGACTATCTCGGGCGATGGTAATTTAAGCAATCTCTCATTAGTTTATTTGTGCTTTTTCAATTGAGGTTTTTTATTTTGCTTTTGAATTGGTACCAGTAATTTTAGTTGGACTCTCTTGGGTGATGATTGTTAGTATTGTTTCAGTTTTTGTTCTAATTTTGGATTTTCTTGGTGTGATTTTCATACAGGTTTGTCCTCTATATGTATCTCAGTGCTTTCTTCTCAAATATACAATCATTTCATGCTTTCCAAATATGTTCATCCATACTAAAATAAAGTTCCACTTTCTGAAAGATCACTAAGCAACAGCCCCACCTAAATCAACATCTTCACATGGAATGAAGACCCTTGTAGAAGTACTCCTGAATTTAATCAGTTGATCATATTGTGTACATCAAAATATCCTTGATTCCAGATACCATAGTAAATGCAAAATAGGCCACGTCCTATTAAGTCATTTTCGGCCCCAATTATTTAGTTAAGATATTGGACACCTAAGGTATGGATAAAGGTCATGAAGTATATCTCTAGCACATTAATGTAAAATCGAGCAGAAGTAGAACACAAACGTTGGGTCCGAAGGGGGGAAATGAACCGACCAAAAGCACCTGTATCATGATCATACCTACTAGTAGACATTTCACTTAACTGGTGCCAACAAGTTGAGTTCCTTTGCAAATAGAGATGCAAATAATGCCTAAACAAGAAACTAAAATTGTTCTTAACAAATGAATTTTAATGTCTAATGACTCTGCTATCAACAAGAAAACCAGTTGCTAGCCTCCAAACCAACAGGAGGAGGAAGCGGAAGAGGAAAAGCATCAACAAATTATAATTATAAAGTGAACAAATATCTAACCATAAACGTTGATTAAATTTTTTTTGATCTGAACTATCTAACCATAAGCGTACTAGTAATATATAGACGACTTTTAAGATCAAGTGCCAAGTTGAAAATAAGCCGAAGAATTAAAACGTACATTCTCAACACTGGAATGATCAAAACAAAACAGGACTTTAGTTTTAAAAAAAATTCACCATGTATTCATGGAAATGATTAAATTTTCAAATTGTTTTTTTTTTTCTAATAATTATCACAAAGTGCCTCTCTTTACAAGTGAAGCTATAGCTCAACTAAAACCACCAATATATAATATTATCACTGCCATATACTACAATACAAAAGAGTCTCATATTAGTACCACCAAAATACTTGAGATCTAAAAGCACATTAATAATAAACGACAAAAAGTTTGGAAGATAAACAACTTTCTGGGACAATATTACAGGACACTGCAAATTACATAACTTCAGCAAGTTGATCGGTCAAAATAAGTTGCTCATAAGCATTTGCAAGCTTTGTCCAAAAAAGACATTGAAGGAAACTCTTTGAATGATGATAGGTTAACTCTGACAATGGCAGCTCTGTCATGAAGCTCGCATGGAATGAAGACCCTTGCAGAAGTACTCGTGAATTTAATTGGTTGATCAAAACACAGAGGAGTTTGAACTACTTAAGAAAATCGATTTATTGTGTTGTTATTTGGGCTTTTTATTTTGCTATTGAATTGCACCTACACTAAATGTCTCTAGCTATTGCCTTCTGGAATTCCCTCTCACACTACCAGCTCTAGTCTAGTTGAACCTTCCTGATGAGATTGCTTGCCCGGGACTTCTCATAGTGGATGGAATGGATCAACAGTAGTAAAAGTTGTTATAAATCAATTAAAAAAAACGAGGTTGCTAAAGTTTTCTATTTTGTTTAAACTAGCTAGACTACCCGAGCTGTTGTAATTGTTGTCGCACCGGGATGATCACTTATGTATTGCTTGTCTTCTCTCAAATCTCAGTTTTGCAAGAGATATGCGTTAATGTTAGTAATCATGCAATTCATGATGAGATTTTACAAAAACAAAAGGAAAAACAAAAGAATTAAAAGTGTAAAGTTGATATGGCCGAGTTGGTCTAAGGCGCAGGATTAAGGTTCCTGTCCGAAAGGGTGTGGTTCGTTCGAATCTCACTGTCAACAAATTTTATTATTGAGCATTTTTGGTTTCTTTTGCTTTGCACACACAAAAGTCGTTTTCGGAGCAGATTGAGAATTTTAGGATCAACAGTAACAGAGCCCACAAAATATCGCCATGCAATCCTGAAACATGTACATGTACATCTGTTTTACTAGTTATAGAGCTCGTGTTCCGTACATGTTCTTTTGATAATAGTAGTAGTTTAATTTTTAGTTTTTTAGGCATTATGATTTAAATGTTGGAATATAAAACAAAATCATTTTTTAACAAATGTGTAATATATATATATATATATATATATATATACTAGTATTTGTGCCCGTGCCATACGCACGATATCGGTATGAGATCGACTCAATTGATGTATGAGATAATCAAATCACATAACTGAGGGGGTAATTCAAACAAAACTTATAAATGTGGTTCATATATGTAACTCACATACTTATAGATTAATTAATCTGGACCGCCAGTCATGTTTGACACAATTCGATCAGGACCACCAGTTAGACTCTGAGCTCTTTTAATATATATATATATATATATATATATATATATATATATATATATTATTGGTAATAATAGTAAAAGTCTTTTATTTTAACACTTTTGAAAAATACATCTATTATCTAATCTAACTACTTATAAAAGTGTAGGTTGTCTCTTACAACTTAATGTATGGACAAATCTACCCTTTAACTTAATAAATCACTCACCATTAATTAAGGTCAAAAAAGTAAATTTGTTATAAACTAATTAATTCAATGAATAATTAAATAATACTTTGATCTCTTAACTTGTACCTTTTTAAAGTTAGGTCCTACATTATTTAATTCAATTCATTTCGTCTTGTATTTTGATTTTTTTTTCAATTACCTCCACCTACCAGGATCGTTACAAATGTCGCCCAATATTTGCTGAAATGACAAAGATACTAAAAAAATAATATGGTTTTACTTCCTTAAATATGTTCGGGAAAGAGATTATAAGATTTATATGAAAAATTATATCTATAGTAATAGAATTGTCGGTTAGTATCGAGATTTTAAACAAATTGGTAGCATGTTTAGTTATTACCCATTAATAAAATAAGATAAAAAAGTTAAAAAAAATGTGTCATAATGTCAAGACGATGAAGAAATGGAGTATCATTTGATGAATTTGTGCCTTTTCTTAAGGACAATACACATAATTTTATCATGCCAAACAATATTGATTAGAAAAAAGTGTCATAAATATTATAAAGTATTTTTAATAGTTTCAAAGTTGTGTGGTGATGTGTTTTAAGCTAGAGAAAGAGTTATTGGAGAAGAAGAAAGATAAGTTTCTCTTTGGGTAATATAAAAGCGACGTTGCGAGAAAATGACCAAAATGTCTATACGTGAAATCTCATGTGCACCTTAATGTCAAATGGTATTTCGACACTGCAGCATCAAAATAGTTTGGCAGGCGAGCCAACCCACAACCCACTTCAACCCACCATTTGGCGGGACGGGACGGGCTAGGCCAAAAACATGACGGGCCTAAGATAAAATATCAACCCAACCCACCACGCTTTTAGGTGGCGGGCGGGCAGCTGTGAACAGACCCAAGCCTTTGACACCTTTAGGCGAGCCAACCCACAACCCACTTCAACCCCGTCATTTGGTGGGGCGGGGCGGGCCAGCCCAAAAAAGTGGCGAGCTTAAGAAATACCAACCCAACCCACCTCTTTTAGGTGGCGGGGCGGGCTAACCCAGCAGCCCAACCCATTTTGGCACTATAGCGACCTTTGGAAAGTATGGGGAAGTAGGAGGAAATACAAGGCACACTCAACACTCACCACTCTAGGAGTCCACAAAGAGTTTAGAGTAAGATATAAGAAGAAACAAATCTTTAACAAGTGAAAAGCTCACAAAATATCTATTCATAATTTGTGTTTTGTTCATTACAAAATAACCCTTTTATAGGTAAACTTGGAACAACCCTCCAAGATAAGTCAATGAACAAAATACTAAGGGGTAGTTGCTTACTAAGGGTGATGCTTATTTTCCTAAGTGTGTCGAGAATGAGAGAATCATGTAATACCAAAAGTTGGAAGGTTTATTCAAGTTTGGAAGGACTTTCAAATTTACGCGGTAGTATTCACGAACATAGCAACAATGCGCTTGCATTGTCATTTGAAGAGTTGCGGTTATTCTTATGGTACTATCTTGCGAATGAGGTCTCAAACTGATATGATCTCATTACAGACACTGAAAAAATGACCCTCACCTAATGTTGTTCATGGTCTTATCTTGGAGGGTGTTCAAACTGCTAAGGGTATTTTGTAATGAACTGCAATTGAATAGATATTTTAATGACCTGTATAAGATCTGTTCTTCCTTTAACCTCCCAGAGCATCGTCAACTTTTGCTCGTCAAAGGGACCTTCATGATATCGAGTTGGAAAAATTAAGGAGACAAGTGCAATAGCTCGTCGGCGTCTTACGTTGCGAACCTATGGGCGTGATGTTGAATATGTTAGGGAGGTGATTCTACCAATAATGAAATGGAATTCAATCCGTTTCATGGTGAAGCTTCAAGTGACAACATCGATCTCATGGTCGGGGATTTCGAAGGAACAACGTTCGTGACCGTTTTCGACTTTAAAGTTGATATTCCAAAATTTGATGGCGAAATGATCGATAGAGTTCATTGATTGGCTCAACTCTGTTGAGAAAGTCTTTGAATAGGAGATTATAGAAGATAGTAAGGTCAAGTTCGTTCTTTGTTAAGTTGAAGAAATATGCATCAATGTGGTGGGAGCATTTGAAGACAACGTGCTTTCGTGATGGCAAGCAAGGGATCGAGCGTGGGACAAGATGAAGAAGCTGTACGGAAAATTTTTTAAACAATTAACGTCATGAAGCTTTTCTCAAATACCACAATTTTAAGCAAAAGACTGTTTGTGGAAGATTATATTTCAGAGTTTGAGAATCTCATGATGAGATGTGATATTATTAGGAGTCGAAAGAGCAAACTATTGCTCGTTTCCTTGGAGGGTTCGATACGAAGATTGGAAATGTTGTCCAATTGCAGCCATATTGGACTTACAACGATGTGTGTGCTTGTCTCTCAAAGTTGAAAAACAACAAAAAGAAGCACGGTTTGGTGGGCGTTTTCTCCAGTGATTTCCAACGAGGGGTGCAGCCACTTCCAAGTACACGATAACAACACAGGGGAAAAGCAGCTAGCTGGAAGTATGGAAAACAATCTTTGGTTTTGTGAAGCCAAGTTGGTT
>JABEVN020003340.1:0-18578 GCA_013146195.2 Codonopsis lanceolata | reverse complement strand
GTCATAAGTCATTTATGGAAGATGAATGACAAGAAATTATGTTAGCAACAAGATAGTAATTATGATTTGATCTAATACCTGATAAAATACATAAGGTATTTTTATCAAAAACATCACATTTTTCTTTGTTGAAACTAACATGTATGTCATTATCACATAATTGACTAATACTTATCAGATTAGCAGTCAAATCTTCAACATGATACACATTGTTTAATTTAGGTAGTCCTTAACAATTCAGAATACCTTTACCAATTACTTTACCTTGTGCACCACCACCATATGTCACACACCCACCTTTGACATTTTCATAATTTTTCAAAAAAACTTTGGAATTTGTCATATGCCTAGAGCAACCACTATCAAAATACCAAGTACCTGCAATGTTAGACTTGAGAGAAGTAAAGGTAACATGACAAAATATCTTGAATTTTTGTTTCCAAGTAAATCTGGCAGAATGAAATCCGAAATGAATTTTGAAATAAAATCTGGAATGAAAGTTCATTGGACCCTTCATTGAGTTCTGAAAAATATTTTTGGCCAGATCAACTTGTCTCATACGATAATGGGGTTTATTATGACCAATAATTAAACAGTAAAAACAAATCATACTACGTTTCTTTGAAGTCTTTCTTTTGGACTTTCTTTTATCACATAAATTCGAAGATTTTGAATCTTTAGAGGAGATAGAGGGGCACTTACCAGTTTCTTTAACAAAAATAGGAGCTTTATTAACATTCTTAACGAAAAATAGAAACCTTAGGAATTTTATAATCAAGACCAACTCTACTTTCATTACTAACTTCTAAAATTTCTTGAAGAGTAGCCTTACCTTTATTCATTTTATACAAGGTTCCATTAGACTTATCTAATTCACTTTTCATCTTTTCAAACTTCACATCTTGTCTGTTTAACAGAGATTCAATACGAGTTAAAACCTCTTTTTGATCATCACTCAAAGTATTCAACATTTTATTTTCAACACTTAAGACTTCCTATTCTATTGTAAGATTTTCAATTAAAACTTTTCGTTTACTCCAATTTTCAAATAAAACATTATAGTCATTTAAAAGAGTTTGATTTTCATCATCAGAGTCATCATTCATTTGCAGATAGTTTTGGAGTAGGAAGTAAAATCAATCTTAACAGAAACATGGCCTGTTTTCTTTAATGTAGTCACTGATGATCTTTCATTTGAGACTTCATTCTTGGGCAGTCTCAACGGATTCATAGGAATAGGTTTTTCTTCAGGGAAAGTGAATAGAGGATTCACATGAACAAGTTTTTCATGGGCAAGTAAACTATATAAGTTATCAGATTCTTCCTCATCACTATCACTTAAGGTAGCAGAAAAATTCTTACTTTTCTTCATAAGTGTATTAGCACACTTGTTTGCATAATGTTCATATCCTTTGCAAGCATGACATTGAACATAATCAATAATCTTTTGTTCTCCTTGTCAACACTTGAGCCCTCTTGAAACTTGCTAGGATTAGTTCTAGACATAGAATCATTAATATTTTTAAAACTGGAATAATTTTTCCCTTTAAAATACTTGCCAAACTTTTTAGCAAACATAGCCAAATATTCATCACTCATATCAGTTTCATTCATCTCATCGCAAATCTCAAGAAATTCTTCTTCCTTTTCAGTCATAACTTTCAAAGCAATTTCTTTTTCTTTTCCTTTAGACTATTGAGTGAGATTTAATTCAAAAGTTTTTAAAATATCAATAGACTCATCAACACATATGAAAGATGTATTATGAGCTTTCCAACTAGAATAGTTAGTACCAACAAGAATGAGAATTTTGTGATAGCCATTATTATGTCCGTTCATCATAGCTAAAATCATAAAAACAAGGACCTCCTCTTTGTATGTCAAGAGTTGACTCTGATACCAATTGAAAGAAAGCAGATTAAAGCAAATAAGAAAAGCAAAATAATGAAGTAGCAAAAAATAAAACTGTTTTGATATATGATCTGGTCAATGAAGCTTACAATGAAGAGTTCATTGAGATATCAATGTTGCGGAATTTAAATAAACAAAACAGGAAGGAACAAAATTGAACACAAGAGATACCTTTGATCAATATGTAAAATAAACATATTGATCGAGCCTATGACTAAAAATATTCCACTAGTAAAATGGTTTAAGCGTATTACAAAGAATGACTAACAAAGTGAAAAAAAATTTATGTAAAAACTCTAAGAAGTAGATATGGCTTTGTAAGATCCTAACACCTCTGACTACCTAGACTGATGTACGCTCAATAGCTTTTGACATAACAGTAGGAGGTGTAAACTAGAAAACAAAGTTGAGACATAATGAATGAAGACTCCGATGACCGATGTAGCTTCATTCAAGAATACATTCAGAACATGATACTATTTTACAATCTCTTCTCTCTCTATCAATCTGTGTTGTGTATATGCTCAGTCTCATTTCTTCAACTTCTCAGCCTTGAGTCCTCTTATTTATACTTGCATCCTTGACCTAGAAACCTTGTAGAATAAGAAAACCACTTACCATAAAAGATTAGTAGGTTAGTGCAATAAACAAGGACTATATCTTATCTCTTAAAGAGTTACCAAATGTGTAGGATTCCTTACTTGAATAAATCAGGTCAAACGTGTCTCACAGACATAGACAAAACGACACACATGACTTGTGTTTCAAGAACACATAATCCTACTAGAATAATAATTCATATAAACCCTAAATAACCAATTAAAGTATAATCTCCAAAATAACATTTCTATAAAATATGTAACAAAAATAATTAATTAAAGTAAATATCAAGAAAGGCAAAACAAATAATTAATTAAAATAAACCAATTAAAAAAAATATAATAACTCATTAATTAAATATCTAACATTGCATAATTAGGAATCAATCACTTTACTAACACACCTTTATTCGGATTTGGGTTTGAACTCCAAGCTAGATGATGATGATGACGAAAATCTGTAATATTGTATAGCATGAGAATGTGATGAAGCAAACATCTCAAGTCGTTTGAATTCATTCTCTTAGTCTTATCCCTCCCCTTGATCTATTTTGTTTCCTTGCATTCAATTCTTGATCCCCTACTACTACTACTTTTCCTTGCCTAGATTGGTCTTAATTTTTGTGTGTCTGTGTGAGAGAGTTAGAGTCAGAGTCAGAGTCCGAGCCCGAGCAATTATGTTATTGAAGAAATTGGGCTCATCCTTGGCGAGGTCAATCGAACCTTTGTTTGGCACCGAAGCTGTAGCGTAACGTGACGAGAAATCACGGAACATGAAGTCGTCTTCCTCGTCGGAATTACCGTATTCCCTGGCACTTCGTTGAAATTGAGCGAGTAACTGACAGGATTGTACTGGAATTTGGCAGATTGCATGCCTTCGCTTTTGGTTCGATTGAAACGACGTATGAAGGTCTTCCAACGAGGACCGGCGACGATCTCCGACCACTCGCGAGACTTCTTAAAAGGCGTTGAATATGTTAAAGGAGAGAGAGATGAAGGGAGAAGGGTTGGTGCTTCGTGAAGGTGGGAAGAGAGAGAAGAAAGTGGGTGTGGTGGGAGACTGCCAGTCTGGGAGTGTATGTGTGTGGGACTGAGGAGGGGTTAGGGTAACTGTTGGGTGGGGTTGTCTTGTTTGTCCTTAATTGTTTAATTTAATTTTATCTATTTATTATTTATTTTAGGTCAATTTATAACTCATCAATAAATTAAGAATGTATATGTCCATTAGAATTAGTGAGGGCAATTTGATATTTTTACAAAATATTTAACGTTCCTTCCAAAGATAATGCTACCAGGGACTAGCATGAAGCCCAAAGTTGGGTTGAAAGGCCACCATAGGAAAGTTTCAATATCAGTTACCATATAAATCAGAATTGGCTAGTTTAGGGACCAAATTATATTTTAATCCTTTTTTATTTGTGATGGACAAATTTAATTTTAAAATTAAATAAATTAATACAAAAAATAAACCAAAAATATTCCTCTCTCACTCTCAACCCATTTCTCATTCATTTTTTTGACAGATTTGATGAAGATTGTAGTAACTATTGGAACAAATTTGACGAAAAATTATTCACTCTTGATATTATTATGCCTCTTGTTTCAAATGTCCACTGCATTAATGGTGGTTGAGCCAATTTTCTCTTTGCACAAACACCGTCCAACATCGAACCCAACCCACTACCACTCACCAGCATACACAACCTCCATTAACACCGCTACAACCTCCAATTTTCGTTCAATCCACTACCAAATTAATCTTAGAAACTAAACCAAAAAATTGATTGAACAGTAGCATAATCATTATTAGTACAATCTTGGAACATAACAAAATTGAAATAGCTCATTTTTTTTAATCTGGAAAAATTGAAACTTTAATCTGAAATAATTGAAAGCAAATCTAAAAATTTGAAACTTCAATCCGAAAAAAATTGAAAATTTGAAACTTCAATCCGCCTGTTCCAGATCTAATCCGAGAAACTTGGAAGCAGATCTACAATCTTTTTTAAATGATTGGCAGTAATTGTAGACACCTTAAAATTAGTATCCCTATTCTATATTGTCCAATAATTATCGCAAAATATCTTTTCCAATGATCCTACCTCGTACACCTCCACCATAGGTAACTTTACCTCCATTACATAATGTGTAGTTTGTCAAGTTCTCTTTTGTACCTGTCATGTGGCGTGAGCAGCCACTATCAAAGTACCAAGTACCTGTGATATGAAATTTCAAAGAGGTAAAGGTGACATGACATTTTATATAAACTTTTGAAACCCGCACATTCTGGAAAATTTCTGCACATGAGGTTTTGATTGTTTCGACAGATGATGTTCCTGATGAGTTACCCGATGAGGTTCCAGATGTTGCTACATATGATACCTCATTTGGTTCTGAACAGCAAACTGTTTTTCACTACCAGCTGAGTTTTCAGCACGATCAGCCCTCCTTTTGTAGCAAAAGGGCTTGATATGACCTGTTTAATGACAATAATGACACACATACCTCTTCTTCCTAGGCTTGGAATGCTTCACTAACCCTTCCTTTTGTTTTGGAGAAGAAAATGAAGAAGATTCTACCCCTTCTTTTACAAACATAATGGGTTTGAAGCCTAAACCAGTACTGTCTTCTTGACCTACCCCTAAAGCTTCATCAAGCTTGGCCTTACCTGTGTTCCCTTTTGTCATTGTACCATTGGCCTTGTCAAAATCAAATCTAAGATGTTCAATCTCAAGATCCATCTTTGTAAGTAACACCTCCAACCTTTCCTTGGATTATTTGTGATAATTTATCTAACTAAACAAGAAACAGATCTGATTATCTATTTCTTTCATACGGGTGCATCATTTTTACCAATCTGCGTACAACGCCTTATACTCTTCAACCATATTCATGTTCTCACAATTTGATTCATCATGGTGTGGATCTTTAGTGTCATCAACTACAAAGTTAAAACACCAAAAATCCAACACATGTCCTCGGATAAGGCAGTCGGTGAAGCGTCATTGATAGCCTCATCAAGGTGAATCTGACCATAATTTTTATGAAGAGCACTTGTCTCTTCAAAGGTAGAAAACATAATCACATCTCCCACATCTTCTTCTCCATCAATGTCACTGATAATGGAGACAAAACTCAACCTCTTTTTACGTAAGTTATTGGTATATTGATTTGCATAATGACCATACCCTAAACAAGCACGACATTGGACAGAATTCGGGTTTTTACCCCACGTTTGAGATGAAGATTTGGAGCTAGAGAAATCAGTGTCATGGATTTTTTAAATAGCAGATATTTTGATATTAAAACGATCGGGAAGAGAACACGTCATTTTATAATTATTAACAAGTCTAGAATTGGAAATTAAATCTCCCAAAGTTATAGACTCATTAGAAATATCAATCAAATTCTCACGAAAGGACCTAACGTCCTCACTTTCTTCCATTTTAAAATTTTTAAATCTAGTGTTTAAAAGCCTCGATTTTGTTCGACGCACACTATCACTACCATCACAAAGTTCTTGAAAAAGTTCTCAATTAGCCACCTTTTTTGCCATGTTAGAATCCAAACATCCAAATATAACATAGTGTGCTTTGGAATTAAAATTAGATGAAGTTCTTTCATCAGTAGTCCAATCTTTTTCATGAGTATACTTATAATTACCATCGGGGTCAGCTATTTCAGAAGGCATCCATCCCATAAGTACATATAGTCATGCCCCTTCATTAATTGATTTGATGTAGACATGCATCATTACTTTCTAAAGAGAGTAATTTGTAGTTGTGAGACTAGGAGGACGAGGAGTATACCATTATTATGAGAATTCATCTTGGCTACAACAAGACCAGCACTTAATAAAGCTAAGTGTAGGCTCTGATATACCAATTGAGATGCTATATGCAGGTAGGATTCAATAAGATCGCAAGATGATTCGCTCACTGATGATGCACCCAATGTTGCATCATTTACTGAATCATCAAAACAAGCGGCAACAGAATAATTAAATTAGAAAATAAACAAAGAAAACAACACGATATCAAGTAGTGGTTTATGTCTACAAGTAAAATACTTGTTAACGGTGCCTCAGGGCAAAACTTCCACTAGATTAAAAGATTGTAAATACTTACAATATGAAAATCAACCGTTTGAGAGTGGAAGTCGTTACGAAAACTCATATGTGAGAAGATAGATCGATTCTAAACTAAACACTTTTAGAAACACACGGTTATGAAAAGAGATCCTAAAGCAGTGAACACCAAGACCGATGACTCTCTTGATGTTGCATCATTCACTGATACATCCGACTTTGTGGCAACACTCGTGTAAAACTCTTTTTGAAAATTCTCAGCTTGGGTGAAGATGTCCAATGTCGTTCACTTCGTTATATAGAGCTTTAGGAAACTTGTGTTTCAAGTAAAACACTTCAACAAGACAGTGTTACGAAAGAGTTATTATGAAAATAAACATCTAATTCCTACAAGTTAGGACATGCAATGTTTGAGTCCTTAGACAAGACAATAACCAAGTTTCCTATCAATTACCTAAATAGACAATAACAACATGTGTCTTAAAATCTAAGACACGGTAAAGAGGAGGAAGACAATAACCGAAGTAATTTTACTCCAATAGTAAGTAATGGTTTTAACATTAATAATCGAGACTATTACATAATTGAATTGTTTATCATTTTGCTCAGTATTTTGAAGTTTTTGGCCTTTGATTTTGATGAAGAGATAAGTGTGTGTGCGCTCTTTATTTGTCTGAGTGAAAATCTTTTTAAAAAATTGATGTTTGGTGTTTATAAATTAAGGGGAGTAAAAACTGCAATGTTCATGGATATGTTGATTTAATTATCTCAATATGATAGTCAATTTTAAATGAACAAAACCATCTCCCTTCATTTTAAAATCAATGTTAATTTTTATTTTTTTATTTATTTTTACTAATATTAGGGAAGTAGATTTTTTTTGTCAATTTAATAACACGTGTACAATATGGACATGAAATATGTCAAAGATAAAATTAATAAATGCATAAAAAATGAACAATTATTTTGGGATAAAAGATTTGAAAATTAGACATGTTTTAGTATTATTTTGGTTCCTTTCAAGGCAAGCAAGTATTAATAAAAACCATAGGCTAGATAGAAAATAAAACACAAAAAACAATGAACACAATACGGCTTTACCCTTAGTTTTTTTCCCATGTACATTTTTAAAGATTTCTAGATTTTTTCCTACAATAAAAAATGTTTATGAAAATTAACCAATGAGCGAGTTTTTTTTTTTTTTTTTTTGCAAATAACTAAAAATCTTAAAAAAATTATTTTCCTCTCCCCAATGAAACATGTATGTCAAAAAAAATCTTGAAAATGAATAATAAATTAATGTTCAATTGACACACACACACACACACACACAAATATATATATATATATATATATATATATATATATATATATATATATATATATATATAGAGAGAGAGAGAGAGAGAGAGAGATTTTTGTAATGTTATTTTGTGTTTTTTTCTTTGAACAATCATATGAATTATGTTGCAGAAAATGCTGCTTTCTTATAATATAGAATTGGAGGTTTTATTCAAAGTGTGTTATATCTGAATCAATTCCTCCCTTATCAGATAGTACAAACGGCATGATATTTGAATATTTATTAAAGAAATTAATTTTTTTAATAATACACATTTTTTAATTGTTTGCGCAATCTTTCGATTACAATTATTTTCTTATTTTATTAGCATTAAAGTTTTTAAATGGTTTAATTTATACACATCAAACTCATAATCTTTACATTACTATTATTTCCTTATTATGTTAGTATTAAAGTTTTTAAATTGATTTATTTACATCGGTTAGATTATGTCCATCGCAATGGATGCATTTCTCGTGCTATATATATATATATATATAAAGTTGGTGAGGAACACTATGGTTGTGTCACCTCACCCTCTTTTGTTAAATATCAAATGTGAAGGCATAACTTTTGAATTCATGAATACTCTTTGTTTTTCAATCATTAACTAATAATAATACTCAGTAATAATTAATATAATAAGGGATATAAATATATTTTATTGTCAATAGTAGAAGTCTTATATATAAAACATGGAAACTAGATAGGATATCAATCATGCAGTAGTATTTAATTTCGTTTATGACCATCATAGTCGTTAGGTTTGTTCAGATGGTTTCTTGTTTTTCTTTTAGTCATAAGACATGGAATACATTAAGTGTGTCCAAATTTTGAGATGTGGGTTGAATTTTTTTGATACTTAATAAATTTTGGGAGATTATTTTTGAATACATTGATGTTTACTTTCAACTAAATTTTGTATTTGATATTGGTTTCAAGAGCATAAGATTATGAGAACAACTTTAGGGAAGGAATCTGATATTACATAACAAGTGTATAGATTGTTTCCAGTTATATATGTCCTATTAGTTAGCAATCACATCTTAGTATGATGAAAATTTTAGACACCATTTGACACTTCCTCGTTTTTGTATCAGTATAATATGGCACGTAGAGGAGGACGTACCGCTAACCAAGGCCGAGGTCACGGCCAAAGAAATAGGGGAGGAAGAGCAGTAGAAGACTCTGTTTCTGAAAGTGTGTGGGAACAATTTGGAACCCAATTTAATATGAGTAATGAAAACCCTGTCCTTGAAGTGCCTCAGCCAAACGCAACAAATCCCGCTTTAGTGGACCCTGTCATTATGATGAACCTTCTACAGAATTTGACCCAAGCTGTAAACAGGATTGGTCAAATTGTTCAACCACAACCTCAACCTGCTGCACCACAACCTCAACCTGCTGCACCACAACCTCCGCCTGCTACACCACAACCTCTGCCTGTAGCTCCTCAACCTCGAACAGTAACAAAAGACCCCCTTGACATATTTCATAAAAGAAGCAAACCCTTCTCAGGCACGCTAGGCACGATTAAACCAGAGGAATGGGTTGAAAGTATGAAGAGGATTTTTAGAACGATGACCTCACAAGTGAACAAAAGGTCAACCTCGCCACTTTTAAGTTCGAAGGAGAGGCTGATTAGTGGTGGCAGTCCGAGATGAGAATTGTTGAAGCAACTGGGGCGGAAGAATACACATGGGAGACTCTCCTCCAGATCTTCTACAAGAAATATTTTCTTGAAAGTGTGCAGGACGGCAAGCTGGTTGAATTCCTAAATCTAGAACAAGGAAAGATGGCGGTGGATGAGTATGCTGTCAAATTCACGGAGCTATCAAAATACGCTCTTGGTCTAATTGAAAATGAGAAACAGAAGGCCAGGATGTTTGAAAGAGGCCTCGATGGGAGAATTAGTCATCGATTAGTAGCCTTACAGTTGAAGACATATGTTGAAGTCATCGACTGGGCTAAAATACTTGAACGGGTATCAGCAAACTATCAGAAGAAAAGGGAGGAGAAAAAGAGAGATTTTGAGAGTCTTGGAAGTAATTCTCGGGATCAGTCGGGTTATCGAGGAAATATCTCTCAGGATAAGTCAGGCTATTGAGGAGGTAGTTACAGTGGGCACAAGAGGAGAACCACAGATGATAATAGATCCAAAGGGTCAAATCAGTGGAGTCGAAATCCGAATCAAGGATAAGATCAGAGACAGGACCAAGGTCAGGACAGATGGAATGTGAATCGGTGACAGATCTAGAATTGTAAGACCTGTGGGGGAAAGCATCCGACATTGGCTTGCACAGGGAAACGGGCGCTTGTTTTAACTACGGCAAGATGGGACACAAAGTCAGAGATTGCCCTGAGCCACTGAGGAATCGGTTTGTTCAGAACACTGGTGGCGGGGACAAACCTAAACCAAAGGAACAGGGTAGAGTGTATGTAATGACCGCAAGAGATTCTCACGCTACTATTGACGTGGTGGCAGGTACCATCTAACTCTCTTCTCGTAGTTTGTATGCATATTGATCCGGGTGCAACACATCCTGTAATATCTACATCCCTTGCACAACGCATGAAACTGCCGCCACAAAACCTAAATATTGAGTTAGTTATAGATACACCAACATGAGAGTCTATTCCAGTGACTTCAGTATATAGGTCTTATTCGTTGAATTTGGAGGGTAGGGAAATGCTTATAGATCTGATTTCCTTAGATATTCAAGATTTTGATATAATTTTGGGAATAGACTGGTTAGCCGCCTTCCATGGGAAGGAGGTAATATTTTGTATTCCAGGCGAACCGGAGTTTTGATTTAAGGGTTCTAAGCCGACGGCCCTAACAGGTTGTATCTCGGCAATGCAAGCTCATAGACTGTTAAGGAAGGGTTACCAATGTTATTTGGCGCACATTACTAATGCACGTAAGGAAGGGGTTAGTCTAGAGTCACTTCCTGTGGTTAGGGAGTTTACAGAGGTGTTTCCTGATGAATTACCAGGATTTCCACCAGAGAGGGATATGGAATTCTTAATTGATTTAGCACCTGGGACAGCCCCAATAAAGCACCTTATAAAATGGCTCCAGCGGAACTTAAAGACTTGAAGAAACAATTATAGGAGTTGTTGGAGAAAGAGCTTATTAGGCCTAGCGTATTACCATGGGATGCTCCAGTTTTGTTTGTGAAAAAGAAAGACAGGATGATGAGACTATGCATTGATTATCGTGAGTTGAATCGGGTCACGGTGAGGAACAAATACTCGTTACCAAGGATCGACGATCTCTTTGACCAGCTACAAGGTGCATGTTACTTCTCTAAGATCGATCTTCGTTCGGGGTACCACCAATTGAGATTTAAAAAGGAGCATATTGCTAAGACTGCATTTAGAACACGGTACGGACACTACGAGTTTTTGGTGATGCCGTTTGGGTTTACGAAAGCTCCAACAGCATTTATGGACTTAATGAACCGAGTGTTTCGAAAATTTCTAGATCGGTGCATAGTTGTCTTCATTGATGATATACTGATCTACTCAAGAACTCGAGTGGAGCACGAACAACACTTGAGAGTGGTACTGCAGATTTTAAAGGAGGAGAAATTATGTGCGAAGTTTAAGAGATGTGAGTTTTGGTTGGTAACGGTGAGTTTCTTGGGTCATGTAGTGTCAAAAGATGGAGTCTCAATAGACCCGACCAAGATAAAGGCAGTAGTAAACTGGGAGAGACCGACGATCGCTACGGAAGTTCAAAGTTTCTTGGGGCTAGCAGGATATTATCATCGTTTTGTAGAAGGGTTTTCTAAAATCACAGGACCTCTAACCCAGTTAACTCAGAAAAACAAGAAGTTTGTTTGGACAGAGGAGTGCGAGACAAGTTTCGAGGAGTTGAAGAAAAGATTGGTGTCAGCTCAAATTCTTGCTTTACCGTCATGATCAGAGAAGTTTGTGATCTACAATGATACTTCGTTAAAAGGTTTGGGGTGTGTATTTATGCAAGATGGGAAGGTGATTACCTATGCCTCAAGGCAGTTAAAGAACTTTGAAATAAACTATCTATCTTCAGGAGTAATTCCTAGCTGCCAAAAACCCGACTTGAGATCGAACTTTGAAAGTACCTTTGCGTCAGATAAGGATTGGAACAAGGATTTCTTCTACCCAACCCATGACTTGGAGTTAGCCACGGTAGTGTTTGCTTTAAAGATTTGGAGACATTATTTATATGGAGTGACTTGTGAGATTTATACCGACCACAAGAGTCTTAAGTACATTTTCACTCAGAAAGAATTGAATATGAGACAGCGGCGATGGTTGGAACTATTGAAGGATTATGACTGCACCATTCTCTACCATCCTGGTAAAGCCAATGTTATGGCTGATGCTTTAAGTAGTAAGAGCAAAGGAACTTTGGCAATGCTGTTAACAAAGGAGAAGAACATTCTCGAGAATATCGAGAATTTGGGTTTGGAAGTTCGGGTAAGGGGAGGAAAAGGTTATCTGGCACGATTGAGTCTTCAGTCTTCCTTGCTAGAGAGGATCAAAACTGCCCAGAAAGTCAACCCGGAGTTAGTAAAAATTTGTGAAGGGGTAGAGATTGGAGCTCAAGTGGACTTTTGACTTGGAGGGGATGATATTTTACGCTTTGGTAAGAGGGTATGCATTCCATCGGATCCAGAGTTAAAAAGGGAAGTGTTAGAAGAAGCTCATAATTCAAGATTTGCGATACATCCTGGGACCACAAAGATGTATCGGGATGTGCGGGACACTTTCTGGTGGAGTAATATGAAGCGAGAAATTGTGTCTAATGTCTCGTATGTTAACAAGTGAAGTGCGGACATCAGAGACCGGGAGGATTGTTGCAGTCAATGCCCATACCCGAGTGGAAATAGGAACATATAACTAGGGGTGTAAGTCTGAACCACCGAACCGAACCAAACCGAACCAAACCAGACGGTTTGGTTCGGTTTTGGTTTGCAAAATTGAAAAACCGACCAGTTCGGTTCGATTTATGGTTTTTGTGTTGGAACCGAACCTTACCGATGTTTATTTATTTATTTATTTTATATAATATATATTATGTAAATTATTATTAGCCATTGATGTACATCAAAAGTCAATCTGGACCATTAATCTCCCCATATATATATATATATATATAGTTTCTTACCCTAAACAGTAAATAGTACTCTCAAATTCCTGATATGCTTTCCCAAGCCCTCTTGCGTCTTCAGTTCTAACATCTGAGTTCGATCTTCACTTCAGTTCCAGATCGTGAACTCCTCTCTCTCAAATCCAGATCGTGAACTCCCTCTCTCTCATAATGGTATGCTCTTGCTCTCCTTCTCCCTCTCTCCCTCCATCTCTCTCCCTCTCTTTCTCTGTTCGTGAAAATCATGAGTTGGTGACTGACTGACTGTGTGCCTCGAAAATTGTATGGTTGTTTTATATTGACTTATTGGGTATCTTATTAAGAAATTTTTTTAATTACCTTTTAAAGCATGAACAATTTTGGTGATTTCATAATTTTCATTATATTAATTAATGTTTTGGTGACTTTTGTTATTTACATTTATAGATACAAATCATACAATTTTAGTTTAGTTTAGTGGGTTGCGGTTTGGAATTTGGATGTAGATGATTAGAATATTTATTAGTAAAGCCTAAATGTAACTGGATATCAACATTCACATATTTGTCTAGTTGGAACCAACTGCTCTTCCAATGATGTCATTGAAGAACTATTCCACTATTTGAATTCAAATGGAAGGTCTTTGATTGGTATAACAGGAAAAATAAGCAGAAACAGACCCTCCACATCCTTCAAAGTTACTCTTACCGGATATCCATGTTTAAACCAATCAAGCACTGAAAAAACCCATTCAATACACAAATGCTTTGTTCTCATTGATAATTATAAATTCTCAGAGAACTTCACAAAACTGTTTGGTTTAAACATTTTTCTCAAATGTAAATGCTTGTGCCTGCTTGTAAACAGTCAAACCCAGGAAAAGCACACCCAAAATATGCAAATAGCCTTGCTCTCTGTAATACAACTAAAAGCTTACAGAACAATCTCTAATCTATCCATTTTAAACACTTTTGACTGTAAAGATATTTTTTTCCATTGCTTTGGCGATTTTGAAAGTTCATAAGGATTCGTACTTAGTAGCTACTAGTTGCTGAAATAGCTGCATACTGTCGGTCCAAAACTCTCCAAGGATCGATAAATAAACATATACTTTGAAACAAATAAAAACAAATTTATTGATTTGATGATGCAGAGTTACAGAACAAGAAAGGAGAATTCAATTGGTAAAATTAATACCTTGGTATTGAACAGAAAGATGTAAAAATCACCAATCATTCCACCTGCAACATGGTGAATATCCAACTGATTCAAGAAGTCTTTTGTTTCTTTAATGCATTTCAACTCATTCTGTTACATTTTTATTTATTTCAGGCTACTCAAGGATTTCAATCAGAATCGGATAAGATTGCTGATCTAACTCTAGGTGCAGGTGCAGGTGCAGATGCAGCTTCAGCTTCAGCTCCATCGAGTCAACATGGTACTTCAACTACTATTCCATCGATTGTAGCCCCTGTAGAGTCGAAGATTTCAAATATTATGGTAAAATCAAAACTATTCAGAATCAATTTGGTCAGATTTATACAAATCCCGATGATAAAAAGTACCATCATTGTGTTTGCAATTATTGTAAAAAGGAGTATGGGTGCAAAACAGCCACTGCCACACTATGGGGTCATTTAGATAGGCGTTTGAATTGTCCTTTAAATAAATCAAGGAAGAAACAGAAGACATTAGAATCATTCAAGAATGAAGAAGGGGAGAGCACATTAATGTCTTGGAAGTTTGATCAATTGGAGTGTAGAAAGGCTATAGTAAAAATGATCATTATGGATGAGTTGCCTTTTAGCTTCATAGAGCGTGAAGGTTTTAATTTATTTTGTAGTGTTGCTGTGCCTAGGTTGCAATTAGTAAGTAGAGTTACAATTGCTAAAGATTGCTTGAAATTGTATGTTAAGTTGAAGAAAGAATTGAAATCTGCATTGTCGTTTAATGCTCAAAGAATTTGCCTCACCACTGACACATGGACGTCCTTGCAGAATATGAGTTACATGGTGTTAACGACACACTTTATTGATCATAATTGGAAATTGAACAAAAGAATTTTAAATTTATGCCCTATTTCATCTCATAAAGGTGCAACACTTGGAACTATTATTGAGTCATGTATGCTTGATTGGGGGATACAAAAGATCTTTACATTGACAGTTGATAATGCGTCCGCTAATGATACATACATTGCTCATTTGAAGAAGAAACTTTCCAAAAAGCAGGCTTTTGTTTTAGATGGTGAATTCTTTCACGTAAGGTGTTGTGCTCACATTTTAAATTTAATTGTGAAAGATGGAATGAAAGAAGAGAGAAGTTCAATTGAGAAGATTCGTTTAGCAGTTCGGTATATTAGAGGTTCTCCACAAAGAAGTGAGCAATTTAAGAAATGTTGTGAATTAGATGAAAATCCTTATAGAAACAATTTGATTCTTGATGTTCCAACTAGGTGGAACTACACTTATTTGATGTTAGACACGGCACTTAAGTTTCAAAAGTCATTTGAGAGGTATGAAGAAATGGATCCAAATTTTCTTCATGAGCTTAAAGATAAGGCTCCGGGTGAAGATGATTGGAAAACTGCTAGGGTATTTTGCAAGTTCTTGAAATTTTTTTATGAGGTTACCAAAAGGCTTTCCGGTTCTCTTTATGTTATATCTAACTCCTATTTTCATAATGTGATGCGTATTCAGTTAAGTATCAAGGATTGGTCGAGTAGTACTGATCCTACTTTGCAATTAATGGCTTTGAAGATGGAAGAAAAATTTGATAAGTATTGGGGAGACATTGAAAAAATAAATATGATGCTTTTGATTGCTGTGGTGTTAGACCCTAACTTCAAGCTTAAGTATGTGACTTTTATTTGTCGAAGTATTTACCCTGAGCACGTGGTTGATAAGTTGGAGAACAAACTAAGGGAGACATTGAATCGTTTGTATGCTTATTATGAATCCATTTCTAGTTTGCAAACTAGTAATGTTGGTGATAACTCAATTGTCATTGAAGCTGAAGAATGTATGGTTGTGGATACCTTCACGGCTCATAAAAATCATTTTGCAAGCAAGGAAGAAGGCATAGGGAATTCTAAATCTGAATTGGAGATGTACCTAGAAGAAGCGATTTTTAAGGATAATAATTCAGGTGGTGAGAGTTTTGATATCTTGGCTTGGTGGAAATTGAATGCTTCTAGGTTTCCGGTTCTTTCATTGATGGCACGAGATGTCTTGGCAATCCCTGTTTCAATGTTGCTTCGAATCCGCTTTAGTACAGAGGCGGGTTCTTGATCAATTTCGTAGTTCATTGAGGCCTAAGATAGCGGAGAGCTTGATATGTTCGCAAGATTGGTTACGTGCATCACCCCTTCCAATAGAACTTGAGTCAAGATTAGATGATGTGATTGACATTGAATCATGTAAGATTTTAATCTAATTTTCTGTTTATTTCCTATTAATTTTAGTTATGTGTTTAAACTAATCCATATCTTATTTTTTTGTATTATTATAAAAGGTATTACAGATGATCCGGAAATGGCGAATGGTTTTACGGGTCCCTTGACTTAAAAAAAAATTGCTTCCATGTGAGTGTTTAACTGTTTATGCTTTATTGTAATTTATAACTTGTAAGTTGTAACATACTTTAAAATTGTTAATCACCTGTAATGTCTAAATGAGATGTTGATGTTGCTATTTTGTTAGCTGCTGCTATTGCTGTGGAGCTACTGAGTTATGGGTTACTGTTACAGATGTTGTTGTTGCTATGCTACAGATGTTGCTCTTGTTGTGCTACAAATGTTGATGTTGCTGTGCTATAAATGCTATTTCTGTTGGTTGTTCTTTGCCTTTGTAGATGCCGCTGTTGCTTTTATGCTTTGTAGATGCCGCCGTTGTTGGTTGTTTCGTGCTTTGTAGATGCTCCCCGCGTTGGGTCGCTTCGTTGTAGATGCCGCCGTTGTTGTCAGTTTTGTTGGTGTGATCGTGATGTGCTCACCGTTGCTAGCCTGCTACTAATTGAGTTATTTACTTATTTTCATTTGAACTTTTGAAGATGTTGCTGCAATGCTGCTGTTGAAACTTGAAAATAACTAGTTTCATATGAACATGTTGATGTTATTCTTGTGTTGTTTGAATTATTTTCATTTTATTTTGGTTAATGGTTGTACTTAATTACTTATGGCTTGTGCAATGTGCACAGTTTCATATTTGAACATGTTGTTGTAGACTGTAGTAGTGAATGGTGATGCAATGTGCACAGTTTCATATTCAGAATGGTGATGCAGAGTTACAGACAATGTGATTTACTGATTTGGTTGGGTTTGTTGATCATATGCAGATTGTAGTGTAAAGTTCAGGTTATTCTCCTTTTAATATGCAAGTTACAAGTTTGCTACTTTTATTTCTATTCGAACCACTAAACCGAACCAAACCAAACCGAACCAAACTGAGTGGTTCGGTTCGGTTCAGTTTCAAGCTATGGTCAGTTCGGTTCGGTTTGAAAATTTTGGAACCGAGAATGGTGGTTCTTGGTTTCAGGGTTTGGCCTAAACCGAACCAAATCGAACCACTTGCACCCCTACATATAACTATGGACTCTCGTTTGGGGTTAAAAACACTAAAAGGAAACAACTCCATTTGGGTTATCGTGGATTGTTTGACAAAGTCAAGACACTTTTAGCCGCCGATAAATGACCCGTTGGAAAAGTTGGTCAAGATGTACGTAGATGAGGTTGTCGGGTTACACCTGAAAGTGCCGTCTCGATTGGTCCGATCACGACACCGTGTTTACCTCAAGTTTTGGGGTAGTTTGTAGAAGGCCTTGGGCACCACTTTGTATGAAAGTACGACCTTCCATCCGATGATAGATTCGCCAATCTAAGCGGCTTTAATTCATCTCGTACTTTGGAAGACATGCTCAATTCTTGTGCTTTAGATTTTAGGGTAGTTGGGATGATCATTTATCGCTAGTAGAGTTCACCTACAATATAGTTACCATGCAAGCATTGATATGACACCGTATGAGGCGTTGTATGGAAGAAGGTGTCGATGCGCCTCGTGTTGGGATGAAGTAGAAAACGAAAGTTGTTGGGACGAGGTGGTATAGATTACCTCGGAGAAATGCAATGATTAAGAAGAGAATGTTAACGGTTGAGTAGATAGAAGTCTGGCCTGATAAGCGCCGGCGTGAACTCAGATTTGAAGTAGGAGATCATGTGTTCCTCAAGGTTTCCCTTCTGCGTGGAGTTATGAGATTTGGTATTAAAGGTAAGCTTAGCTCGAGATTTGTGGGACCGTTGAAGTGCTCAACAAGTTGGAGAAGTTTATACCGACTAGCCTTGCCACCAAGATTTTCAAGGGTACACAATGTGTAGACAATGCAATCAAGTTATTCTAACGCCACAGTCAGCCCGTAGGGTCATGTGTTAAACGGGCCGCTACTCTAACCCCAGAGGTCTCTGCTATCAGGTCAGCCCTATTAGACCATTAACAATAATACGAATATACGATCCAAACAATAAAA
>JABEVN020003339.1:0-18575 GCA_013146195.2 Codonopsis lanceolata | reverse complement strand
AGCTGGATGGATTTATGAACTTTCTTCTTCAAAGGCAAAGATGCGGGTATGAAATTGCGTGTTTGACCGAAGAAGAGTGTTGAGAAGGCGAACAAATGGTCGCTTACGCGAGGAATTTCTTGACGGCGCTCAACGGCATCGCAAATCATCTGAAATAAGATCGTACTTGATTGAGTCGAAGGTTGAGGATGACGACACGTGTATTCCATTGATACGAAGTCATGATGTCATGGGTGCCATTCGAAGAATCATACTTTTGTCGAAGAGATGGTGCGAGGAAGTAGGCGTCATCTTCAAATAAAGTCCTTTTCATCTTAGCGGCGAAGCCTCGCTTTGGAGTGTTCTCCCCAGAATATAAGACAATTTGTGGCCTTTTCAGCATCGATTCAGGAGAGTGCGGGCCGTCAAATTCACGCCAATAATCGGCAATCACAGGCGGTGATTATGGCCGGCGGTTCGACAACGGCCAATGACGTTACGGATTCATGGTAGCCATGGAAGAATTCTTCCGCACTAGAAGATAGCTAAAATCTTCATCTTCCGGCATGAGCGAGAGGCGAGAATGCGGCCGGATTAGTCATCAACTATCTTTACTCGAGAAAGCGTAAGCGAGCAGGATGGTTAGCCGATGCACATCGGATGGTACATAGTGAGGCGATGTTGGAATCTCAGCGATTGGATTGAGCTTGTTCGGGAAACGGCGGTCACAAAGTTCAGCCTAAAAAAGTCGGGGAATTAGAAACTTCAAGAACTTGAAATATGAACAAGTGTAGCATTAAGCCACTAAAAATTTCTAGACAACTCATGAAATGGCATATCTGTTTGAATATTACTTTCGGAATACTAAAATCGTTGATGCGTGAGCGATGTAATAAGTAGATCTTACCGGTAATGAACAATAAATTTTGAAGTTAAGTTATGGAGCAAGAGGTCATATGAGCAGTCAATAATGGTGTAATTCTTGATGAAAGATCAAATAAATTTGTGCTTACAACGTGAGTCTGAGCTAGGGTTAGAAATTTCTTACCATTATCGAAGATTTGCGAGAAGAGGAAGATGAAAGGAAAGCGAATCTACTTGAGAATCGACTAACGAAACAGGCGAAGAGCGAAATTCTTAGAGAGAAAGAAAGCTTTAGAGAGAGAGAATAGCAAGAGGCGTCTTGTAAAATGAGTTTTAGCGGTTGAGGGTTTATAAGCGAAAGGACATAATAAATCATGGTGATGTTTTTAGATGACAAGACTTATGAATGTGACTTTTAGGAAAGAAAATACCTTTTCAAAAAGTATCAACCAATTTTGAAATCGGTCCTCACAATTTTCATAAACAACCCCAAAAACAAAGTTTAGAAAGCTTACCTTTGTCTCTAGTGACTATAAAATTCTTGACTTTAATTTTTTAAAAGTAATAAAGTGCAGCAAAAATAGTCAAGTCTGCTTAAAAAGAAATTTTCAAATGCCTTAAAATAATTTTGAAATTTCGAGAATATTATAATGAAAAATTAATTTTAATTAAAACTAAATTTAGCGATTGGGTCAAGCATACCAAGCTCTCTGAGATAAGCAAACATGTGCCTTAGAGCTTTGGTGAAGATGTCGCAGTTGATGGTCGGTTGAAATATATTTCATGCTAATGTTTCTCTTTTCTACATTGTCCATAGAAAGTGATATCGAACATCGATATGCTTTCTCTTGGAGTGCATCACGGAGTTGTATGTGATAGAGATTCTTTGAGGTGTTATCACACATGATTGGGCGATCTAGCTCTTTGATGTAAGTAGTCTACCAGCTGGCATTTTTTGATCCATAGTAGTTGGTTGACGGCACAAGCTGCGGCTATGTATGTACTGCTTGGTGGTGGAGTTGGAAACCGATGCTTGTTTCTTGCTAGCCCGGGGAGACAAGTGTCTCCTAGAAATTGACAAGTTCCATGGTGCTTTTTACGTCAATTTGGCAACCCGGTATAGTCGGCATCGAGTAACCAACCAAGTTGAAGAGGATTCCACTTGGATACGGATACCTAAGTTGGTGGTATCTAACATATATAATGATTCTTTTTTTTTGCAAGAAGATGTGACTCACGAGTGCAGCAAAATCGCACGCACATACCCCACGGCATACATATGTCGGTCTGGCGGCGGTGAGAATAAGCGAGAGATCCGATTATCCCCCATAGTGGGTGATATCAACTTTCTTTCCTTGTAAGTCTTTTGTAAGTTTACATTTAAGCGACCATTGGTGTATCAAAGGTGTTTCTTGTTTCCAATCAAACTTTTGACAAGATCTTTAGCATACTTGGATTGGTGATGAATATTCCTTTGTTGGATTGTTGAATTTGAAGACCCAGAAGAATGTGAGTTCTCATCATACTCGTTTGGAATTTGCCGGTCATGGCGTTTCAAAAGCGCTTGCACAACTTCTCATTGGTAGATCAGAAGATAATATCATCAACGTAAATTTGTACGGCGAGAGAATGTCCTTTGCTTGAGAATGAAGAGTGGTGTCTATCTTTCCTCGCCGCGAATCCTTGTTCCACCAAGAATTTGGATAGAGTTTCATACCAGGGCAGGAGCTTGCTTAAGACCATAGAGAGCCTTCTTGGCAGCTTGAGACATGAGTTTCTTTTCCTTTCTCCTGAGCTTTGAGGTTGAGCAACGTAGACCGTTTCTTGAAGATCCCACATTTAGAAATGCGCTCTTGACATCCATTTGATCTGATACAAAATCCTTGTATGTATGTAGGCTAGAAATATTACGATAGCTTCCAATCTTGCTCTTGGAGCAAGCGTTTCATCATAGTCAATTCCTTCTTCTTGACGATATCCTTGTGCAACGAGTCTTGCTTTGTTTCTCACTATGTTCCCATCCTCATCCTTCTTGTTTACGAACACCCATTTTGTGCCAATAGCAGGTATGATCGGCGAGCCGGGCTTTGGGACTAGCTTCCATACTTGGCATCGTTCAAATTCTTGAAGTTCTTCTTGCATGGCTTCCGGCCAACTTGGATCTTGAAGAGCTTCTTCGATCTTCTTTGGCTCTTCTTACGAAGCGAATGCGGCCTGCGAACATACATTCATTCTTGGAGGATCTTACGGTTCGTACTCAACATGAATGTCACCAATGATTTGAGAGATTGGATGGTCTTTACATGTTCTTGTGACAACGAGGAATGTGATGATTTCTTCTTTGTTTCTTCATGACAAGGTTCGGAAGGAGGGCTAGAAGGAAGATCGGGTGTGTCTTGATGAGTATTCGATTAAAATTTGGTTCATAGGTGAGTTGAGGAATAGGATTTTCGAGTTCGAAACAAAGGGTTACGGAATTGAGTTTTCTTGAGCGAGGGTTGAAGTCTTACGGTGACCCGTTTGATAATAAATGATGGTCGGAGAGATATTTGATTGAGTTCTTTGGTGAGGATTAGGTATATGAGGTTGAGGTTGGGGAGGTACCTATCTCGACATTAACAAAGTCATCGGCAACATTTGGAGCCACGTGTGGCTCTAATAAATCAAATTCATCAAATGAGACATGAGCAGTTCAACTATTTTTAATGATCTTTTGTTGAAAACCACTGTAAAGCTTTGGAGTATAAAACATAACCAGAAATACACCTTCATCGGCTTTATGATCAAATTTGCCTCTGTAGTCATCATTACCATTGTAGAGACTCTGAAACATTTTCTGTAGAAAATTTTAAAACATCCAATGTTTGGGGTTTTACCTCTCCAAAGTTCATAGGGTGTTTTGGTGAAATTTGTTGATCGGCGATGCGTTACGAGGAGTGGCGGTTGTGTTGACGGCTTACGCTCGAGAGCTGTTTGAACAGCTTGGCAGCATAGTTTTAAGCGACTTCGATACGTGTTACGTTTTTTTCCTTTACAACACCATTCTCTTTAGGTGTCCTTCTGCTTGAGAAATTGTGACCAATGCGTGATCATCACGATGCTGCTATTCCATTGTTGGTGAACTTCGGTACCATTGTACGTCGAGCGTCCAGCGATTTCATCGAGTTTTTCGCGTTTGCGATCTTTTGAATAAAGGCGTAAAAGATCATAAGTGTGGTCTTTAGAAGACATCATCTACGTCCAAGTGTATCTTGTATAATCATCCACTACTACTAGCGTGTATACATGACCACCATAGCTAATGGTAGTGGCTAGTCGAGAAGAGATCCATGTGAAGTAGTTGAAGAGGTCAAATCGTTGAGAGTCTGGCTTGCTTTTGAATGATGTTTTTGAGAGCTTTCCAGTTGACACGCTTTGCACGCACGATCATGATCGGCGAGAGACCTTTGGTAATCCTTTAACTAGACCTTCTTTGGATAGCTTGGCAGATACTTGAAGTTCAAATGGTGAGTCTTTTATGCCACAACCGACTTTTGTCTTGAGCGAGTTTGCCACAAGACATAGATTAGTAACCTTCATTAGGCATTCAAATCTATCACATAGACATTCCCTTGTCTATGTCCGGTAACAAGGTTGAGCAAGCTGGATCCTTGATATCACATCGTTTGAGGAGAATGTGAATAAGCCGCTTGGAGGTGAAATACTAGGAGATTATGTTTCAAGCCTTCTAAGAACTTTTCAATGGAGAGATTTCCTCGAATGATGGATCCATAACCAATTGTTCTTCCTTTAGCATTGTCTCGAAGATGGTTGGAGGCCTTACTTGAAATGTTAGTGAGAGCGGGATTCTCCGGTCATGTGTCTGGCTTGTCATTGTCTAGATACCATACATCTTTCTTTTTGAATTTGAGCTAGCCATGAAGCACACGAGATGTAAGGGTAAGAAAATCATGGTCCCCTTTTATTTTTCTTATGGGTCCAAATGGTTAGCGTATTTTGGAACCCATATTGCCGATTTTTTGGAATAGGGGATCCGGGCTTCATGATGAATTTCGGCGGAACATGGCGTAAACATTTGCAAAATGTCTGATGATAGAAGTAAACTTGTTTGATCAATTTGGGTGTTGGAAGTTTTTTGAACATTTTCATAACGGCGACTTTTGATTTAGCAGACTTGTTAACAGAGGCTTAGGAGCATCGTATGAGGCTTCTTGAGTCATATCTGGCGATCTTTGCTTTCACGAGAAGAAATATTTCTTTGATAGCGAGACTTTGATACCTCATGCATTTGCCTTTAAGCTTGGTATCAACATCTGTCAGTAGCACCATCTGTAGTCTTGTTGATGAATCGATAGGTTTGAAGCGGACTTTTCGTAGGCCACGAAGCCCGGCCTTTGCTTTTGAAGTCTTTGGTGGAGGGCATTGTAGAGAAATCTGCACCACCCCGTTTATCTCGGCGGATGATTGTTTTGCTTTCAAAGCTTCTTTGTTTTTGATAATTTGAACCTTAGGGTATTTATAAGGAGTAGCGGTGTAGCCAATTCCTTCTTTACCCTTGTTAGGTTTCGATATTGTGCGAGGAATATTACTATTCAGCGTAAAATGTTCATTTTCTTGTTGGAGGTTGCACGAAATGTTATTAGAGAATCTAGCCCATTTATACATTGAGGGCTTCGATCTCAAGAATTTGATCAAAGGCGCGTTGAGTTATTCCATGAGTTAATGGTTTTTGCAACTCTTCTTTCTCGGCCGAGATAACTCTTTGGCATGATCAATAAGGCAACAACCTTTTCATTGAGAAACTTGTTCTCTTCTTTTAACTTGATACTTTCTGTTGGACTCCATGGAGAGTTTTAACTCGGCTTCGGCATGGATTTCTCGATTCAGCTTCTCGTGACTTTTAGCTAACTTAACATAAGCCTTTCTAAATTCATTGAATTCCTCTATGTCTTGAGCATCCTTGAGGATTTCTTCTTTTGAGGGCTCTTCGGGAGATTGTTCTATGTTAGCTTGAAAAGGAGAGTATTTAACTTCACTATCAGAGTCATAGGTGGGAGGTGACTCTAAAGCAACAAGGCAAATGTGTGCTGCTTTCGGGTGAGTCATCACTATCATCCTCGAATCGATCGGTTTCAAACCAAGTGGATACATGGTTTTCTTCTAAGTCCTCGAGCGAGAAGACCTCTATGTTTAGAAAATGATTTTGATGGTCTTCTTTTTGAGCTTCATATTTTGGCTTAGGACATTTAGAAGCAAAGTGACCGGGTTTCACGCAATTGTAGCAAACTAACTCATTGTTGTGTGAGTTTTCGGCAGTCTTTACGAAAGTCTATTTGGTTTGCTTCTTTCTTTTGTTAAATTTTGAGAACTTTTGAAACTTCTTAACAAACATGGCAAATTGCTCGTCGAGAGAAGAATTTCATTCTCATTTGAAGAAGAAGTAGATGGTTTACTTTCTTGGCGAGAATTTCTGAGAGATAGCGAAAAAGAAGGAAGTTTAAAATGTTTGTCTGTTCTTGAGCTTGAAGTAATTCTTGCTCATAGGCGGTAAACTTCATACAAACTTCGAGGTGCATGGAGTTCAAGTCTTTGGACTCTTTTATTGCGATGGTTTTTACATGCCACAAACTTCTAGAGAAGCTAAAAATCTCATATTTACTTCTTTAACACTATATTCCTTTCTAAAAGTAACAACTATTTACTACCTCACAAAATGCAATGGTAGGCTTGCCGAGAGAGTCTCCTTAGGATCTTTTACGAATGAATCGAATTGTTGAATGTAGTTGTACTTCTGTTGTCTCTGGTGGGTAGATCTCCTTCAAGATATTCCACCAAGGCTTCCCATCTCCTTGGCGGTTTGCATCGATGATTTGTTGATATGTGCTTTGTGTCGGCAGTGGATATAATATGAATAGCCTTCTTTGTCGAGTTCAACGAGCCTCCTTTCTTCGTCGTCCATTCGTTCATGGATTTGGGTATCTCGGGAGGACCAGCGGCTACTTCGGCAAGTAGGTTGGGTTTCATTGGAATATAAGGACTTTGTTAGAACACATTGCCACAACCGATTGTCAATAGAGTTCATATATCTCATAACTTTATCTTTCCATACTTGAAGTGGCCTTCGTCCAATATTGGGGCGTGGGCGGTATTTGAAGTAGGCGGCATATAGTGAGCCATAGGATCTATTCTCAAGAGGTTAAGCTTGGAAAAATGATTTTCAAAGGAAAGTCAAGCTACGATACCAATTGTTGGTCCCAAAATAGGCTCAATCTAGGCTAGAAGGGGGGGTTGAATAGCCTAGTTATGTTTTTAAAAAACTTTTAAGTAAACACTTCTTAATGATTTCTTGAGAAGTTTAAATAGAAGTGTTTAGCGGCGGAAACAAAGTAGATTACGAACTATCAAGAGTCTTTGTTTAGGTAGTGCGGAGAATCGAAACAATTAAGCACAAGCGACTAATAAGAGTAATAAGAAGCAGTTCGAGCACACGAGGAATTTGAAGTGGTTCGTGCGTGAATAGTACTACATCCACTACCAAAGTGGTTAGCTTTGGATGTTAAAAGTGCACTTGTTTATCCACTAGGTTTATGATTTAGATCTCTAATGGATCGTGTACAAAATGAGTTTTTAACCAAGTGTATAAAGGTGAGAGAAACAATCAATGATTAATTGTTCTCTTCACGTCGCAGAATTAAGAAACGAGTTTAAAGACAAACTAAATGAAGTGAAAGCAATTTAAGATGGCAGATCTGCAGCTTCAGAAAGTTTGGTGAAGTGTTAGTCCTTGTCCTTTTGATCTCTTGAATGCTTGAGTGTTGAAGATGAAGCTTGAGAGTTTTAATGCGCAAGAGTTATTTCTTCAGATCTTCAAAACTTGAATAAATACCAGGAAGAGATCTTTGGACCGTTGGACTGAGACAGGGTGAACTGTGTCCAACGTTCTTTTGCATTGAATGCAATTCGGCGTTTTGGAAGATGTAACCCCACGGTCATCGGAGATGCGGTGTGTGCGAGTAGACATTCCCAATTTGAGTAAAGTTTCGGATTGCGGGCTCTGCGGCTTGGAAAGTCTTCTTAGCCAAAGACGGGTAATGTCTTGATCTTGAGTTTAGGAAGCTTGATGCGGGCCGGTTGTCAGCATGCAGAGTTGACTTCTTGAAAGTGAAATCCGATGAAGACATAATGACTAGATATTTTCGAAAATATCTAAAGAGGTGTACACGTGTCAAATTTTCGTGATTTGGCCAATAGATTTTCCGGTCTCTGAGCAGACTTCAAAGTCTGCTGTTCCTTCAAGGCTGCTGTAGAAGCTTTGCAAAACCGCGCCTAGACTAACACTTAAACAGTTCTAAACAAATTGATTCTAAGATAGTTGCCACACTAATCGGTACGCAGACCTTTTAGCCACTGTACAATAGAATCAGAGGATGACTCAACCAAATCTAAAAATTAGGAATCAACATTATTATTGATAATAATTTTAGTATTGTATAAATGATTAAAGTTTTATTTCTTAAAATGAAATATGATAATAAATGTATGTATGCTAAATATTGATTTAATGTTGTCCATGTTGACTTTCCGATAAGGAAAGAAGTAGGGATGACAATTTCGAATCGAACCCTGGATACCCAAATCAAATTGAATCGAAGTTGACGGTTATTAACTAGTTTACCTGGATATGAGGCGGGTAGTGGAGAATAACCGAAATGAAAAACTGGGGAACAGTTTGACTTTTGTATTAGTAATACCCGCCCCGTTCCCTGAACTGTTACCAAAACTGCTTATTTTACTAATATAATTTTACCCTTATCCATATAAGTATTAACCATACAATCTAGGTATATGTATGTTAGATGTATAACACTAAAACCTTAACATTATTCTCAATCACACGAAATTGTCACTTAGTCTACTTAGTCGCTTGCTTCTCTTATTCGCTTCTTGACTTGCATCTTCGGTAATTGGTAGAAAATTTTCGATCAATCGAACATATTCACAATCACCTACAACAATTGTTGTGACGACCCGACCCGGATTCCAAGACGAAATCCCAAGGTCGTGCCGCCAGGGAAACAAATAACAACAACAAGTAGCAAATAATGGGTAGGGCCATAACGGCGATACACCGACAACTTAAAACACATGCGGAAGCAAATTATAATACAACAGTGGCGCCCGAGCTAACAAGCTCAAACTAAAACAACCAAAGAGATAATAAATCTCTCGGTCCAAAAATTCGATTCGCGTGCCGCAACATTGGGCACGTAGCACAAACTCCCTGTTATGCAATTCATATTTAGCATAAAATAAACCAAGTCATCGGCGAAACTACGGCCAGAACCCAACATTAACTAAGTCTAAGACTCTAGTCTAACAACTCAACGGCTAAAAACATGCCGGAGAACAAACATCAATTAACTAGCAATATATCATGCTAAACATAATTACCGATAACCAAGCACGACTAAAACCAGTCGGCTACCAACACATAAGTACTAACATTAACAAGTACTAACAACCATAAAGCATATGGAGATACAACCATAATATATACATCAAGCACAACCACCACTGGTTGGCTACCAAAAGAATAGGCTAACCACATAATTACAACATTACAAATACATAAAGGTTTGCTACCCCAAACATGAAGTTTATATAACTTCATCTTCCCAACGACCTCACCAAAAGCAAAACAATATCTAAGTAGCAACCTTGCCCAAAAGACTTCCTTGCCAATATAACCTTCTGGATTTACTTGGATCCGCTAGCTCGGCTCGGATCTAGGGAAAAACAACCAACAAATAAAAGTAAGTCACAATGACTTAGTAAGTTACTAACCATAACTTCCTACCATGGCATAATGCTCAATCATAAAATATATCATGCTATTGTCATGAAATAACTTCATAATAAATCATGTATGGCATCCATGCTCAACATTTAAATAAATATGTTATCTATTAAGTATAACATGTCATCATAAATCCATGTCAAGGCATTTTAGTCTTAACAATAATAATTTATACCTTTGGCATAAAACAATATTCCAATAAAATTCATGTGATAGCATTTATGCTTACAACATTAATCAATATGTTATCTTTTAAGTATAACATGTAAGGAATCAGAACAAACATCATATCATATCCAAATTCACCAGGCACGTTATTCACTTAAGCACTTGTGAAACAATTCATATATATAAGGGATATGATACCATTACCAAGATTCCTCCGCGTGTCGCTCCGCAAAAACACGTGCAAAACCCTTATGTGCCCTCGATATCCCTCTCGTAGATATCGACGTCCCCGAGACAGTCTCCGCTCGAGTTCCATAGTTATCAAAGTCATGTGTATTACTACAACTAAGATAAACTACTTCCCCACCGTGGCCATCGATGGAGGGTGTGTGCAACCCGGCACGGCGATACATCGCGATCACGAATCCCATAATTCGTGAAGACGATGTATCGACCCACCAAAGACTCAACAAACCGACGCCAGCTGGACTCAAAACCCAAGCACAAGTAATATATACTCATATGCTCAAAACAAGTAGGTAAACACTCTACCATCAAACTAGTCATGCAATTTATTCACAACTAGCATAAACATCACAACCGAGAATCATATAAGTTCTCATAATCAAGTGTGCTTCACACACTTCAAAACTTCTTGGAGGCTCGACCTCCATGAATTCTACCCAAGATTCCGTAGGACTTAAAATCATAGTTCCTAGGATTCAAACTAACCCAAAGGTTAACTCCGTTGAGTTCAATCTAAGTTTTCTGAAAATTCAAGGAATAGAAGCTTAGGCTTCATCATCCCCCTAAGTTCATATCTATCGTCAAAACCATAAACCCGACGATCAATACCCTCACATAAACCCCACAAAATAATTAACAAGGTAACTTAGAACAAATTAATCATCTTGGTTATAAATTTATTCAAGTCACCATACCAACAAATAATTTCCAATTTGCGATTAATTCACACAATATGGTTTAATATGCTCTACTAAACATATAAAACATTTTAATCATGCTCACATCAATAATTTTACAAGCTAATCAAAATTAGGGCAAGACACCCTCCAAGCATCTCAACCAAACCAACATTAATCCACATTATCAATCAACATAAACAAGTTCAATAGGCTAGTTAGAGCATGAATTTTACAAATATCATAGTCTCACATAGGCCAATCGAGTTCTATCATTCAATTGAAAACCTAGGGTTCATACATCTTCTACAACCCTAACAATGGCTTCCATTGACCTCAAATACCACAAATGGCTGTTTCCCTAGGGTCAATGGAGCTCAAAAATCAAGGGAAGAGAGGTAGAAACTTACAATTTCTCCCTAAAACCGCCCAAACTCGAACTCAACGATGAACGCGTTTTCTCACTCCGCTCTCTTCAATCTTGCGGGTTAGATGGAGAAGAAGACCCCAAAGAATGGCTTCCAAGCTTAGCCCCTTGAAGCCCTAGAATCGCCCTCTTAAGCCTCACTTGCGCCTTGGGTCAAGTGGTCGCAGAAGACAGAAAGAAGAAGTCGCAACTGACCGGCTGAATGAATGAAGAGTGCGGCTGTTTGCTTTTATATGAGGGATTAATTCCCTAATCAAGTCACTAATTACCCCCTAATTCTCTTAATAGGTGATTAGGATTAGTATTAGGCTAATTAAGTGAGCTTAGGATAGGTTTAGTTTGGGTTTAAGTGGTAAAAAGTTCGGACAGTGTACAACCGAACAACAAAATCCCGTAAGCTGATACAAGGACCTTGCGGTCGCTTGGCAAGAGGGTGATGCGACCGCATCACCTAGTTTCCAGCAATCCATGTTTTCTGCTTTCCTTGCTCGGTCCCGGACTCTCCCGCATTCAATCCCAAGTCCTTCCAAGCCAAAAATGGTCTATAAATCAACCTTAATAACCTCCAAACAATAACCAAAGTAATCAAGCCTCAAACCCCATCAAAACAAGGCCAAAAACTCAGGCAGAACTCTCCCGAACGACGACTGGAAAAGTCAAACTGAAAAGGGTTAACGCTAAAATCCAACTAGCAACCCAACCAACAATGCAACAAGCATCTACCCAATATCCAAGGCATGTTAATGATGTAATAAATGCCTTCTAAAAATTTTCCATGTGTTAATCACATAAAACGTAAACCCGAGATTCAACACATCCCGCGAAAGAAAAATGCATACATGCATCTCCAACAACGTCAATGATCATGCTATTGACTCTAAACAATAACGGGAGCTAAATGAACATATTCATGATGATTATAAGTGTATGTATTCATGCATATCACAAGCAAGCAGTATTTCAGGGTTTTACAATTGTTCAACCAAAAACTATTGACATCTCAACAAGGTAATTCGTTTCTCTTTCTCTCTCTCTTATGTTTGACTGTCTCTCTCCCACACTTTTTTTATATGTTGACAAACAAGTTTTGAGGATTTAGTAGATATTTGCTCCGTGAATTGAATTATTTTCTCATTTACCATGAAAGAATGTGTTATTTAGGAAAATAAACATAGTCGACCTTGAGAAAGTGTGATAGGCGTGTTAGCTCAGGGCCCCCAACTTTGAAGGCCACTGCAACACACATACACATACACACACTATATAGACATATTTGTATATACTAATATGATTTTTGAGCATCTTTTTTATTTTATGAGAGGAAAAATTGGGTCTCTTTTTAAAAACACAACATGCTTTTATATTAGTAATATTAATATAATTTAGGCCCTTATTTTTATCATTAAAAAAAGTGCTCAAAGATTAGACTTGATTTTATTTAGGTCATGCTTTAGCGAAAAAAGAAAAAAAAACGAAAAGAAACATGAAGAGTTCGGTAACATTAGAAATCCTCGATTCCTTTTCGTAACATTAAATTATTCTATATATATATTTGGAACTCAAAAATTTAATAGAACTTAATTTTGGCTAAGTAATTTATTTTTGTATAGATTTGATATAAATTTTGTGTTAATTTTATGATTAAATAATTATATTCTAAGTTTAAAATTACACACACACACACACAAATGATTGTTGCCTTACGTATCAGGGGTCTTATTTTTCATAACTAATAAACTCTTTTATAATTTTCTGAAATATCCAAGATTATGTTTATGTATGTCATATAATTGTTACGTGTAATAGGTATTTGTATATGTGATTTAGTGTGTACTATAATTTTGTATCCGTAATTTTGTTTGTAAGTACATTGTGATTATATATTTGTATATTGAATTTGTGTCGCTCACAACTTCTTCGACTTTTGAGCTTTTATGATCGTGATTAAAATTACTTTTAAGTAGAAATAATATCTTTTTTATGAACTTGATTAATAGCAAGTTCTTTGAAAGTTAATTTTTTAGAGTTTTGAAAAAAAAAAATAGCTCGACTGAATCCTCGTGGGGAATGGATATGGGGGGGAGGGCGAATTGATTCACAACTGGGGAATGAGGCGGTTATGGGGCACAAAATTGAATTGTGAAGTGGGGGTGGTATGATGTATAACTGCCCCATTGTCATTCCTAGAAATAAACCATATTTTCTTTGAGATGAGGGGACTATATTTAGAGCAGGTCTCCTGCGAAACCGTCCTACGGATCCTAAGAACATCTCAAACGGATGTTTCATCCCTTCAAGATAAAACAAAATCCTTGTTCTTCTTCTTGCATCTTATATATATATATATATATATATATATATATATATATATATATATATATATTGTTAGACCCGACGGGGTCTAGCCCATGTTTTGTGACCTACGGGTTTAACTTATAATAAACGAATTATTGGTTACGAACCTTAATTAATTATATTGGCCAAATAACATTATGAGCTTATATAATTTAGTCATCTAATATACTTAAAGTATATTAAATCTTAATAGGCCCAATAAATCTCTACACCTTGATGGGCGGTGGGAGATTGATTAGACTTTAGGGTTTGGTTCCATCTCCTATCTATTTAAAGTCTTTTGGGGATTAGGGTTTCTAACGTTCTTTTGCCCTAACAATTGTCTCCACAAAATACATACGTTCCATTGCATGTGAAATAGATAAATGGGTGAAAACTAAAATTCACTTGAATCGAAAACTCTCGTTCCGCATTACAGTTAATCAGATTCAATTACTTTGTACTAATGGCGTCAATTGATTCCGATATGTCTTCAATTTACGTTCATTATGCTTATGTGAAAAACATGATTCTGTTCTTGATTATATGGACAAGTCTTATGTAAATAAATGTTCTAACATTGTTGTAATAGAGCCATGTTAATCTTACATAATCATAATGCACACTAAGGTTACAGATTACGAAACAAATATAAGCATAACTCATCACGAAAAAAACATGTATAATCATGAACTTAAACACGAGCAATGAATCATAAAACAATAACAGAGCAGAAATAAACTAACAGTGACAACCGATGATGTCATCACTGTTAGCTGTTTGGTGACCATTGACCGTTGGTGGCTCTAGTTTATTGTTTTATTGACCAGTGATGTCATCACTTATGTTTTTATATTGTGTGGGTTCAATTCATGTGTTTTTATGTTCTATTTCACCCATATACGTTTTAAGCACTGTCATGTTCATGATCCCATGCGTTCAATTTGTTTCATTCTTGTTTGTGGACCGATTATATCGCACTATGATATGATTAATTCTTACGATATATTAATACTAGTTTAATTACAAGCATAGAAAATCTTAGGGTTCTTTTGTGTGCTTTAACTGGTATTTGTGATTCTTGTTTGTTTGAAAATTGGATAGCCCAACGGAAGTTCATTTTTGGACAAATTAAGCTAACGCTAAAATCACCTTATGAGATATTCATTAATTTAAAATATAAATCGGCCCAACGGAAGATTCGAGTTTTTTAGTTATTGAATAGAATGAAACGAAAATACAAAGTTGCATTACTTGAATTATTTTTGCCCAACGGTGATGTAATTTTTAAGTGGCTTCAACTTTTCATGATTTTCCTAATGATTTAAAGAGAGATCACTTGTATGTTGATAGTCGGCCCAACGGAAGGCTATTGATGGTACCTTAGATTTCTGAATAAAAAAGTTTTTGTGTATTTTACCTTTTTATAGATAAACTGCTTATTTTCAGTTTATTTGAATATTAATGATTTGTTATTGTATTTTGTGGATTTCTCTTAAGGTCGGAATTTCGATGATTGTTTTTGTTTTCCTTTAGCATTTAATCCTGCAGCTATTATTACGAGTTGTCTTTCCTCTATTGAATCCCTGAGTGGTACGAATTTTGTCTCATGAAAAGAGCAGATTGACATTATTCTTAGAGCTTTCAAGCGGGCCGGCCCGACCCAAGCCCACCGGGCCTCGCTTAACGGCGGGCTGGGTCGAACCGAAAATTGTGACGGGCCTCATAGAACTCAAGCCCGACCCATGCACAATTCGGGCCTATGGGCCAAAAAAATAAATATTTTTTTATTAAAAAAACTCACAAATTAGCTAATAAAAGTTATATAACACATCAAAAGTTCAAAACACACATACTTACTAGTTTTACTTACATAATTACAAAGCAAAAGTGTAACCAAAACAAATGTAAACAAATGTAGTAACTTCAACAATTAAACGAAACAGAAATTAGAAAAACTATAATGTTACAGACCAAAGAAAAAAATACATGTGCTACTTGAAGGGTATTTTTTTCAAAAAAGTTATAATCAAATTGAAGTTCATCATATTGTCCCCAATTTTTAATATGTGTTTTCTGAGAATAGACAAAGTTTTTCGGGTTCTAGTTTGCAAAACCATACTAGCTAGCAAATGTTCATTTTTTGATTCGTCCGACAAAATCTAACATTTAAATTTTAGTTTTTATCAAGTTTATACTATTGATGATTTTTATTAGCTAATATTAGATAGAGATACTCAATTAAATAGATAAATTTCGATAAATTACTAACCACAACCATACTAAACTAGATTGGAACTTGGAAAATCAACTTCATTTCCTCTTTCTAAGTTTCACTTCCATCAATTTAGAATATGAGTTTCAACCAAAAAGAGAACACTGATTTGGAAATAGATCACACAGTGCCATAAATTTAACTAACAAAAGAAAAAAAAAAAGTAGTCTAAATGAATGTCTGATATTTTTTTTTCTTTTTAGATTTATGTTTTAGTTTTTAATTTTGTAATTAAGTTTAAGTGTTTAACTTTATGATCGGGCCGGACTGGGCTTTTCGGGCTTTTTAAGGTCAGGTCAAACGCGGCCCGCGAGCCTAGCGGGCTGGGCCAAAAAGGCCCGCCTTTTTCGGGCCTTTTAAATTGAGGCACATGCCTTTGAAAAGTCGGGCAGGCTGGACCGGGCCTATGGGTCGAGCTCAATTTTGACATCTCTAATTATTCTTGGAGTTTCTGATTTGGATTATGCTTTACGTGTGAACACCCCTCCACCAATTACGGCTAAAAGCACTATTGAGTATTGAGGCTAAAGTTGCTTCAGAGGCGTGAGAGCGTTCCAATCGCATATCCCTATTGATTATGAAAGGTTCCATTAGCACCGCTATTCGCGGAGCAATTCCTGATTCTAATAATGTTAAGGAGTATCTTTCTCATATCGAATAACAAGTTATGGGTTCTTCAAAGGCATTAGCTACAACTCTTATCACAAAGATGGTCACGCTTAAGTATAATGGTGTGAGTGGTGTACGTGAGCACATTATGAAGATGAGTGACATGGCTACTCAATTTAAAGCAATGGACATGGAAATCTCTGAAGGTTTTCTCACTCATTTCATTATGACTTCTCTTCTGGCGCAGTTTGGCCAATTTAAGGTCAACTATAATTCGCTGAAAGTGAAATATGGAAGATGAGTGAGCTAATGAGCATGTGTGCTCAAGAAGAAGAAAGAATTAAATCCGAGAGGATTGAAAGTGCCCATATCATTACATCTGGACCATCTAAAGGAAAAAGGAAAAACTTATGCCAAAACTAACAAGAAATGGGACAAGAGTATTTCTACCACTAAAGCAGATAAGGCAAACTCTTCTAATGCAAAAGACCTTGGCAACATCAAGTGCCGCTTTTGTAGAGAGAAAGAGCATATGAGGAGGGATTGCCCTAAGTTTCGTGAGTGGCTCGAGAAGAAAGGTAGTTCACCAATTAATGTTTGTTATGAATCTTTTACGATTAATTAATGTTCCTTTAAACACATGGTGGATTTATACTGGTACAACTGTGCATGTTACTAATTCATTGCAGGGATTCCTTTCCATGAAGAAACTAAATAAAGGAGATTGACACATAATAGTAGGAAATGGAGAGAAAGCTCAAGTTGAAGTTGTTGGAACTTTCAGTTTAGTCTTGGAGATTGGTTTCAATTTGGATTTAGTTGATACTGTTTATGTTCCCAGTATGACTAGAAACCTTATTTCTGTTTCTAAACTTGACGCTTATGGTTTTTCGTTTAAGTTTAAGAATAAATGATTCTCTCTTTCTTTTTACTCTGAAGTTATCGGTTCTGGTTTGTTAGAGGGAAACCTCTACAAATTATGTTTAGATCCTCCGTTCTCTGAATCCTTAGAATCGATGAATGTGAATGAAATAGTTGTTCCAAGCGGTATTAAGAAAAACTAAGGATGACAATTCCTAAGATTGTGGCATGAGCGTTTAGGCCACATATCTAGGAGAAGAATAGGCGACTCATAAAGGAAAGAGTTCTTCATCCTTTAGATTTCTCGGATTTTAACACATGTGTTGAATGCATTAAAGGAAAATTTGTAAAAGGTATTAAGCGATGGATAGATCTTGGACTTTTAAAATTATTCACACTGATATTTGTGGACCTTTTACTACTCAGTATTGGTGGACATAAGTACTTCTTTACCTTTATTGACGACTTCTCACGATATGGTTATGTCTACCCATTCATGATAAATCGACACCACAGATGTATTTAAGGTCTACAAAGTGAGGTTGAATCAACTTGACCTTAAAATTAAAATTGTAAGATCCGATAGAAAGGAGAATATTATGGAAAATACTTTGATTTGGGTCAACACCACGAACCTTTTCCTTGTTTTTGAAAGAAATGGTATCATTGGTGAATATGCAATGCTGGGGTACGCAGCCAAATGGTGTTGAGAAAAGAGCGTAATCGTACCCTCGTGGACATGGTATGAAGTATGATAAGTCGTTCCTCTACCCAGTCTCATGGGTTGAGGCTCTCAAAACAACTGTGCATATACTAATAGAGTTCCTAGTAAGTCCGTGCCTAAAACGCCTTACAGATTATGGACACAAAGGAAACCTAGTTTGGGTTATTTACATGTATGGGGCTGTCATTCAGAGGCTAAAATTTTTAACCCACATATTAAAACTCAATCCTAAAACCATAAGTTGTTACTTTATAGGCTACTGAACGATCAAAAGGGTTTTTTTTTTCTTGTCCATCTCATACCACTAGAATTGTTGAAACAAGGTATCACAGAATTTTTTTAGAAATTGTTGGTTTATAGTGGGAGTACACCAAGAAAAATAAATATAAGAAATTGAGGGGCTTGTTTGAACCATTTCGTTTCTAATATTTTGTTTCTATTTCTAATTTTTTGTGAAAATAGAAATAGAGTCGTTGACAATCATTTCTATTTCTAATAAACTAGAAAGCGTTTCTCATTATTCCCCAAATTTAGAAATGAAAAAAAAAATCGTT
>JABEVN020003338.1:0-18598 GCA_013146195.2 Codonopsis lanceolata | reverse complement strand
ACCAACAATTCGTTCGGCACTCTCCTTTAGTATTACAACCAGGTAGTCGACTTGGATCGACCATTAGCGTCGACATATTGGGACGGTCTGGGAGGCTAACTAGGCAATCCAGGAATGAAGGCGACAGGCGAAAATCAACGAAAAGGCCAGGACACGCACAAAAGAAAGAAAAGAAAAATAAATGTCAAAAAAAAACAAATAAATGATGAAAAGCGAGGAAAAGGCATGTACCTCCCAGGGAACAAATCCATTCGGGGTGGTGAATCATTCAGGTGGCCTATCCATGGAAGCATAAAGTTCGGTAAACCAACTGTCCCCAATCATCTGAAGGGATCGGTCAAAATCGCAAGACAAGCTAAGGCGGAGGCTCGGGGTGTGAGAGGAGTTGGCAAGAGCGTGTGCCAAGAAAGAAGAAAAAGCGCTCGTGCCACTCGAGTAATGCAGCTTCATCATCGGTGAGTACCGGCCAGGCATTATTAAGAAGCCATTGTCGAGCAGCTGGCGATATATATCTCGTCAGATGATTTAAAGCGAGGCTCGAAGCCGAGGAGATCCACGATCTCCTCCTACGATGTCGAGTAAAATCAAGAGCGGGGTTTCCCATCTTTGGTAGGGATTCATGTCATCGCCGAATGCAAGGGTGTGGTCGCCTCCCAGTGGGAAATGAAAGGTGTGAGTGGTATCCCACCGAAGTCCGGAGCACATCAAAGACATGGGAAGAAAGTTGGTGAAGTGGGTAAAGAATGCGAGAAGGTGCTAAAACCCGAACCCTCACCTGCTATGCGCGGCCGGGTAACATATCAAAAATCTCGGCGACATCGATATATGATACCCGCACTCTTTCAAATTTCCTGCGAACCTGAAAAAAAAAACAAAAAAAAAAAACAAGTTAAGTTCTCTACCCTTATTTCCTTCTTTGTACAGTCTTTTAAATAAATAATGAACATATTGCGTGTTTTGTACTTCATAATTTTTAACAAAAATTCTAAAAAAAAAAAAAAAAAACTCAGTTCATAACAAAAAGAAAATAAATAATTCTTTAAATTGTTACATACCATTTTCATACATGTACATAAATTTACTTTTAAAAAAAAATAATAAACATCATTCTTTTACATTAAAAAAACAATTTTTATATGTAATTTATTTTGCATGTAAATAATTAATTTTGCATCTTACATCATGGAATGCATAATAGAACTGCATTCGTCATGTGTATAATAAAATGTGAAAACATTCATGCATCATCTTATAAGTGTTCTACATTGCATCTGCATCAAATAGAATAATTCATGCATTCATTTTGTACATTTCATTGGTCCAATAAGCTGTCATAGGGATACGCTAAAAAGAAGATAAAATACCATCAATCATCAAAATAAATATCTTTGTGGCATTTACTATATCCTGCGGCGGTTGCATGTTTGAAAAATGAATCTAGGGCATGAAAAATATCTGTTTTGTCCTGTTTTATCCAAATATGCCGCGTTTGGAAAAATTAAATTATACTCAGAATATTAGTTGATTCTATTGCATAAAAATGTGATTTAATGTAAAACATGCATCATATAGCCCCATTGCATTTAGAATATAAATCATGCATAGTAGGGTCAAAGTGACCACTAGTTCAAATCATGCATCAAAAATAAATCATAGAAATTTCATACATTATCACTTAATTATTTTAGGCATAAATAGGACATGCATATGAATCACTAATAAAGTCGAAGTGCTCCAAAAGTCCCAAACAGTCGAAATTTAGCATCGAAGAATAGCCGGGAAAATTTCTAGAAAAAAAGAAATCTTCACGGTGGTCGGAGGAAGGTTGGACACACGGTGTCCGATCTCGTAAAAATATTGCCCCGATCATTCGTGGAATACGGATAATTGAGTCATTAGAACCAAGCTAGGAGGTTCTCTCCTCCTCCACACAGTCCAGGGCGCGTCGTTGCCTTCCCTTCTGGATCGCGAAGAAGATGCCATTTGCTAAGTAAAACTCTTGAAATTAGCGGGAAAAAATCGAGAAAATGAGCAAAAATGGAAGAAATTAAAAAAAAAAAGAAAGGAAGGCAAACAACAATGGCGGGGAAATGAAGCAGAAGGAAGAAAGAAGAAAAGAGAGAAGCAGTAGCTTCTCCCTTTCTTTCCGATCCACTTAAGGGGAGAAAAAGAGAATTTTCCTTTTCCCCTCTCAAAGTTTGAAGCTGCGACACTTTAGTCCTCAAATTTCAAAATTTTCAAAATGGTCCACGAGCCTAACGGAAGAAAGTTAACAAAGTTAATCTTGTTAACCAAAATTAGCAACCATTCACCGAGGACAAAAGAAAATAATATCCCCGAGGATCAAAGGAAGAAAAAAAATGATGAAAAGAAAAAGAAAGAAAAGAAAAAAGAAAAAGAAAGAAAAAATCAAAGAAGAAAAAAGAAAAGGAACAAGACCAAATTCCCCAGCAGAGCCGAACTACGTTTGGTCTGATTCCTTGAAAAGGATCTGAGGGACCTATTCCAGGTGGGTCAGACCATCACAACAAAAAAAAGAGAATAAATTCCCAGTAGTGACAAAATGTCAGAATCGATAAATATGGCGACCACTGAGCCAAAGGTAAATCAGTGCAAGTATTCTACCGACTTTAGAATAATTCCTTTTTAGGAAAAAATTTTTTTTAAAGTTTGCTTTGTTCTCAAAACTCTTTTTCAAATTGAGTTTGATTTCAAAAAAAAAAAAAGAGGAATATTTCAAAACACAAAAAAAAAAAAGGAATATTTCAAAACACAAAAAAGCAAAAGAATATTTGAAAAAAACAAGAAGAGAGAAGAAAGGAAGGAAAAGAATGTTTTCCACTTCACGATTTTCGAAAATACTTGAAGAATGATTAATTTGTCGTGCTCGGCGACGGATCTTTATCGGTCGAGTGCGGTTTTTACGGATATCTGAAAGTTTTCGGTTATGTTTGGAAACAAGGCGGACCGAGCCGGACATAACCAGAAAATTCTTCTTAACTGCGTTTCAACGACAAGGTATTGACCGATTGAAATGTGGTGGCGAAAAAACTTTATTCAAATCTTCATACCGTATTTGACAACGGTTTCGGACCCAAGAAGAATCTGGACGGCGTTTTCGAAACATAAAAATCTTTTCCGTTGTGTTCTCGATCGGGCTTGACGAAAAGACATGACATCCTCACTTGGTTGTAGTTTAGGTTTTGACTGAACTACGTTTGGTCTGATTTCCTTTAATGGGGAATACGTGGGCGACCTACATTAGTAGGTCGACCATCGAGCACATTAAATTCATATCTTGCATAAAGCTGCGATAACCTTTTTTATAACAACTAAAAATGTCTAGGTTATAGAGTTTGGATAGCATGTTAGCGTGCATTATCGCTGCTACCAATTGCATTCTCCGTTCTTAAATGAGCGAAATTGGAGAGTCTCTTGTTTATCAACGATGTTCGTCTACTTAGTAAGCTTTAAGGTTACGTAGACTCCATCGTTAATGGGCTCTATAGACACCCAATTTCGTACCCACTGTATGTGGCCCGACATAAAATATCAAAAGCTGTTAAAACTTAACAAATGTCAAGTTACTGAGTCAAAATGCAAAAGGAAAAGCGAGGATCTGTGGCTTGATGAAGCTGAGGGGGAAAGTACAAAATTTTGGAAGTTGTAAAGGAGCATGGTGCCGCACCAGGTGCCTTGGCGCGCCATGTCTTCTATGCGTCTCTCAGCATTAAAATGGTACAACTCTGAATGAAAGTACAAGTTGTTGATGCAGAACAAACCAAAATTCCAGCGTGTCCTCCTTCTCTCGGTATAAATAGGAGGCCCCGGCTCCCGGTTTCTGCCCACATTTTCCTCGCGATTTTAGATTCGCAAACTCTGCTTCGTTCTTCCGAGTCAAGTGAGTACGAGAGGTGCGAGATAGGTGAGTGGAAGCCCTAGAATCTCAAACCCCGGTCAAACCCTGCCAAAGCAAAAACCCATGGGTTATAAGTGATCCCTAGCCTAGTTGTTAGGTTATCCACCTCACTTCCCAGTCAAAATCCCAAAGTAAGCCGTTACTTTGCCCGAGTAATTGAAAAGTCAAAAATTAAGTCTAGGTTCCGCCCAACCAAAAGGCCAAAACCTACCCAAATAAGTTGTCACTACTGCAGGAGTTGATAAGCCCAAACCCTCATAAATAAAGCTTCATTACGCCCAACTCAAAACAACAACCACACAAACAACAAAAGACTCTCTCTCCTGAAGAAGCGACGTAGGCGAGCACCGCCGCTCTAAAAGGTAAAACCTTTAAGAGCGTCGTTTATTTTTTATTTTTATTTTTACGTCTTTTATTTATTTTTAAAGTTGTTATTTAAATCCGGCGCAATGTAGCCCATATAAGTGTTGTCTTTGCCGGATTAGAATAGGAAATATTATGTAAAGAGCCGTTATAATGGCCAAATATTCTTAAATATGTTTGTAATTATTGGAAGGAGGCAATTTGCGAGTCAGTAAATAATGTGGCCACGAATGTATTTGTTTAAATTTCCTGTCATTTTAATACCTTATTTATTTGCTAAATAAATGTGACAATAAGCATACTTCACCAAAAACCATTTCGAGACCGAAGCGAGTCAAGCCTGGGTAGCACCTTCCCAACTCGTAACTTAGCCTCCGAACCCGTTTTCTTTTCTCCGGTTTATTTTTCTTTTCTTTGGTTTTGCTTTATTTGCCTTAAAATAAAGATGACGACTCTAAAACTTTCGGATTCAGTGGGGCCTCGCAACATTCCCTCTTTGCACTTTCCTGTTCTCCCCTAAAAAAGGGAGATATGAGAATGGAGGGGTGATGCATTCCCATATCTGGTATCCCCTAAACAAGGGATAACTTGATGCGGGGAAACCCAAAGCTCCCATAGTAATCTGAATGGGCCATAAGGCTATTTTCAATAAATCCATAGTGGGGCGTCGCAATATCTTTTTTGCACTTTTAGCTTTTCCCCTAAAAAGGGAAAATAGGAATGAAAGGGTAATGCATTCTCATATCCGGTATCCCCTAAACAAGGGATAACTTGATGCGGGGAAACCATCGGTTCCCATATTGGATACAAAATCCACTCAAGGCAACCGAGGCACATTCCAACGTGCTAATATAGACAGACTCTCTCGCACTTTTGATTTCGCCTTCCCCTAAACAAGGGAGGGTGGAAGCGAGAGCAATGGTGTCCCGCATCCGTATGCGCACCCCTATCCAAGGGCGCGCGCGGCGCGGGAGCACACCACGGGAACCTCACAGTGGCGACTCTGCTGGGGAGTTGTTTTATTTTAAATAAAATGGAGGGCTAGACTCGTAAAATAAAACTTTTTTGTTTTTATTTGTTTCTGGCTGCAGTATGCTTGTCATATTAATTTACGCATTTGAATAAAGTGTTCCCATACCTGGCCGTGGCCATATTTGTGGATATGATCCTCCATCCGCGCAGCAGTTTCGTTCGATACATTACGGGCATGTTTAAGAGTATAAAAAATCAAAAAAAAAATATATATGTATCAAAAAAATTTGAAATATATATATATATATATATATATATATATATATATATATATATATATATATATATATATATATATATATATATATATATATTATATTACAATAAATTCCTGCAAAGACAACAAAAGATGGGGCTTTACTTAGGCTCTATATTATTATTTATTTCAGCCATTTTCCTTTTTACTTTATTCTCAGTACATTTATACATATTTGCATTCATTCTCTCATTATTTTATTTTGGGGACATAGGACCAAAATTTGTAATTAATAGGATAGATAGTTTCCCCACTTTTCTTTCTATTTCTTAAAATGGTGTGCTTAGCTTGCTTGCGCTCAAAATAAAAAGCCGAGAAAATCCACATATAACAAGGAAGACAAAGTGCCATATGTTTTATTTTTTCGTTCATATCCGTAAAATAAATAAAGATTTTATCGCTTAGATACCGCACACACGTGCACGCATGTAAATATATTCGAGCTACTACCCTACACCATGGCCACTTACCCCGTGCATAAGCCAACGTTAGAATGCATATAGTTTTTTGGGACACTTCACGATCGCCAAAACCGTTTTTGCATCTTTGAATTGTGGGTCAGCCCTTGTCAAAAAAAAATCAATCAAAAATATATATATATATATGTCAAAAAAAAATGTGCAAGTTCGAAAAAATATATATATCTAAAGTGCGCACAAAAAAAATATCAATATAAATAATAAACATGGGCTGATTTATAATTCTCAGATGCTCGACCTAGACCATTTCGGATGGTGGATCCTGGAAAGAGTATAGGCCACCGCACAGGACTGGGATCCACCAAATCGGGAGTCGAAGGCGTGTGGAATACGTTGGTCCTATACTGCGGAGAAAGAATCCCTGTTGAAAGTCCCGAGACTGCTGCAAAATAAAGCGAGTGCTTATCCGGTCAATTGTAGGAACAAAAAAAATAATTAATAATAAAATACTAATAAAAAGGCACGTACTCCAAGCCAGACAAGCCTCCGGCCCGCCAATTTTCTTCCGATACCTACCAAACCCCATTTTCCTAAAACCGCCCGAATTTGGAAAGGCGTAGATAATATCTTGGCCGGTTGATACGGGAAACCAGCCAAATCGACCAGAGGGTATCGCCAGATCGATGGCATAGGCGAGAATCCGCTCGAAGGACGATCCGAGCAATATGGCGTAAGAAAGTGAATGCCGGCTATGGGTACAGATTCGGGGCCTGTGGTATGTTCCGCCTCCGGCAATGCAGGAATGGTTTGACCAAAGGTTGGGTGCAGCGATGAGTCAAATAGCTAGTCTGGTACAAAGTCTAAAATCCAGTGGTGAGGTGAATTCTTCCCCTACTATTCCCCAAGATGCATCTACATCTCAGGTGCCTCCTAACCCAACTCCTCAGCCAAACACTAACCCACCAAATGCTACCACTATCCCAAATCCCAATCCTCCACCAAGTCCCTACTACCCAAACATTTATCCTTACCCGCCTTACCCACCATATATTCCTCCAAACACTCAGAATCCAAATGACCTCCCTTTTCCTATAACTAACCCGCTCCTAAATAGCCCACATATGGACCCAAAAGCTTTAACCCACCAGGCCAAGTTACCACATATTTACCTTCTAATGATCCCTGTCGCCTCGCCGAAACTACCAATAACCCACCAATTCAGAACCCATACACTACCCAAAACCCACCAACCCAGAATCCATATATTACCCAAAACCAACCAAACCAAAATCCCTACACTGTCCAAAATCTACCAACCCAAGACCTTTATCCAACCCAATACCCATATCCAACTCAGAATCCTTATAATGCCCAAATTCCATTAACCCAGATTCCATATACTGTCCAAAACCCACCAGCCCAAAATCCCTACCTTCAACCCGAAAATAACCCAGCCTTCCCAAATCCAGCCAGTATATACCAAAAACCAACTCCCCCAACCACCAAAATAGAGGCCGACATGGAAAATATGAAGGCCATGATGCTTAAACTCCTCAATAAAGGGGAATTTTCTACTCGGGCCCTAACATTGCAACCATCAGCAATACTTCCCTCAAAGTTCAAAATGCCCGACATAGAAAAGTTTGACGGGACTGGATGCCCTATATCCCATTTGAGGTCTTATTCCATCGGCATGCGATCCGGGAGCTAGCTTTGAGGCTATGGCTTCAAATTTTCACCTCACCCGATAGAGCCGCCAAACAATGGTTAATGATGTCCGACAAAGAATACCATGAATATCCGGGACCGATAGCCAAGCATTCCTCGAAAGATACAAAGATAATACCAAATTCCTGAAAATAGAAGGGACCTTGAATCGTGCACCCAACGGGAAAAGGAAACCTGCGCCGAGTTTGCAGTCAGGTGGAAGAGAAAGTTGGCACAGACTTTTGACAGACCTGATCCGGCCGAGTCATTTGACCTCTCCCACCCTATTTGACCAGAGAAGGAAGAGGAAGTGTAGAACTTCAAAAATCATTTGATTCTTTTTCAAAAATCTTTTATGAATCCTCACAAAATCCAAGATTTTTAGAAAACACAATAAAGTGTTTACCCAAAAATTGATCAAACTCAAGCAATACTTTAGCAGCCCATATCCAAAATTCAATGTCTCTTTACCCCCCCACAAAGATTAGACATCCAATAAATATTTTTCAACATGGAAATTTTTTTTTTTTTGGGAAATTGATTTGCACAATTTATTTTAGGACAAAATTTCTCCAAGCTGATATCCTTACCAACAATGCATGTCCTAAAATTTTATGCCAAAAACATGATTACTAAAAGCTAGGCAAAAAAATAAAAAATGCAATCACACACAAGTAATAAAGACCAGATCAAAGGATGTAGCTCCTGAAGCAGCTGCATTAGGAGATGCATTCACCAAAATTGTGATTTTATGTTCAATTTTACATTTTATGTTCAATTTTACATTTTTTGTTTTCTCAACCAAATTTCTCTCCCAAGATCATAAATTTTTCATAACAAAAATCCATAGGTACTATATTTCCCTAGGAGTATAGCTTTACTTTATTTCAAGCTATACAAAACATGCCACTAGGAACCTTTCACACTATTTACGAAGGAAAGTCATTTTGCACATGATCAACCAATGAAATCCAAAGATTCATGGTCCTAAAAGAGAATGGCAACAAACCTTCTTCATAGATAGCTCTTTTCCTTTAGGTAGCTTTCACATTTTTCCAAGGGTATTCATTTTTTCTCAAGATCAATCCATGAGAACCAAAGTTCCATAGTGTCAAGATAAGATGCTACAACCTTTGTACTTTAAGGTAGCTCTTTCTTTTGTGGACTTCAAATTTGCTCAAAAACTGGGAGAGGGTGAGAATCATAACAAAAAAATCACAATTGATTTTAAATGCAATTCTCAAGCAACAACAAAAGGCAAAAACATGAGAGTGAAATGATCTAGAGTGCCCACTAAATACAAAATACAAGGATACCTATTTTTCTTTATTTTCTTATAATTAGCTAAGTGTAAAATCATATGGCACACATACCAAAAGATTTCCTTAGATATCAAAATCAAGACTTTTAGAAATAATATCAGCCAATTGATTTTTTGTCCCAACATGTTCAATGCAAATAGCACCTTGTTCAACGAAGTCTCTAATAAATTGTGTCTTATATCAATGTGTTTTGTTCTAGAGTGTTGAACAGAATTTTTTGTTATACTGATTGCATTGGTGTGATCAAAATACAAGGTGTGAGTGCCTCGTTTTTAACCGGATCCGCGCCACTGAAAGGAGGGGTGGTTTCGAAACTTTAAAGCACATGAAATACGTCTGGCCTCAATTGTGGACCCAAAATATGTATAACAGAGTCACCATCTCTATTTTAAAGAGTAAACAGAGAAAAACCAAAATATCAGATTATATGGGTTTGGGGGCTAGGTTACGAGTTAGGAAGGGGTTAGGCACCCAACTCGCCCTTTCGGTCTCACAATGGGTTTGTTAATATGCTCGTTTTATTTTATACGCTTTGGCTCAGAACAAAACATTTATATATATATATATACACACACACATATATATATAAAGGAATTATATATATATATATATATATATATATACACACACACACACACACACACACACACACATATATATATAAAGGAATTAAAAAGAAATTACTTTACATTTATTAAAGAAAAGAAAAAAAATTACAACTGAAATAATACAACTTAGAGAATAATTATAACATTTTACAAGCTATTTTAGGAATAAAATAGTTATGCTAGTAACGAACTTTATTTATATTTACTCGTATAAGTAGGAAAGAAACTTATTAAATAATAAGAAACATGATTATTTCTATATTTAATGTATGTGGAGAAAAGAAACTAATTAAACTGCAAGTGATAATAACTACTTTACATTAAAGTAAAGACAAAAAATAAACTAATTAAAATAAAAGAAAAATATAGCTATTATTACATTTAAAGAAAAGACAGAAAATAAACTAATTAAACAGAAAGGAAATATAACTATTATTATATTTAAAGTACAACATAAATGAAACTAATTTAAACGAAAATGAAATATAACTATTACTACATTAAAGTATAAACCAAAATATAGCTTAATTAAATATTTATTGTTATAGATAATAATAAATAACTACGAGGACAGAACTTACCTCCCGGAATGTGGGTGTCTGAACCTGGTATGCCTGCTTAAGCCTACTAGGCGGTCTACATGTCCTTCCCCTGTCCTTCTGAGAAAAGAAGTCTTTTTTTTCTTTTGATGTTGTTGGATTTCGGTCAGCGTGGCTACTCCTTTTAGTTGCTTTTCACCTCGGGATTCAGGCGGCACAACTGCTTGCTTTTGCTTGATTTGCTGTTGTTGTCGAGTCTAAAATCGGGCAGAGCAACTGCTTGCTTCGACTGGATTTGACGTCTGGATTCGGGTAGGACAACTGCTCTTTTTGAGTTTTTGGAACCGGTGAAATATAGCGAAAACCTAGTTGGGTAACTAGGATTCACTTTGGCCGGAGATTTTTAGTGTTTAGGGAAAAGATTTGGCAGTTTGACAGAACTTCGAGGCTGGAAAGGAAATAACATCGGCGTTCTCTTGGGAGAACTTTCACAAGCTGCACGGTGAAACTATGTTTTTATCTGAAGCCGGGAGCCTTTATTTATAGGCTGGGATCCGGACTTCCTTCGATGTTAAGTATCATCAACCGTGCCTAAGCAGCTTGTTCCACGTGTTGAGAGAATTATACCAAAAGGCAACTGCACCAGTGTTTTGAACATTGTAGGGGCGGCCAGGGGGCTAAGTGGGCGCAGCCTAAAATCTTGGTGGGCGCGACGCCCAGAATGGGGGGCGGCAGCTCCCACAACCTTTTTTTCTTCAAATTTTAGCACTTTGGCCCCCTGCAATTCACTGTTTATGCATTCTTCTTTTCTTTACATTTTAAACTTTGTAACTTGACATTCGTTAGTCCTTTTAACAGGTCTTGATATTTTATGGCATGTCATATAACAAGGGTACGAAATTGGGGTGTCTACACAAGGTTAACACATCACTGTGTAGTCCATAATCTTTGATCATTTGGTTTATAAAAGTTGTCTCAACACAGTTCTGTTTTTTACTAAACCAAGAAACCAAATTATTTCCCAAGTAAAAACACCTACTAGATGTACTTCTCATATCATCAATTTGTTGAACAGTAATATCTAGAAAGCAAGCAATTGCAAGCAAAAGACCTATGGACTCAATGTAGACAAGATGTACAAAAGTTTCATCAAAATCTACCTCCTCAACGTGTGTGTAGCCTTGAGCCACAAGTCTTGCCTTGTTTCTAATTATATCTCCCACCTCATTCGATTTGTTCTTGAAAATCCATTTTGTTCCAATAACATTCATGGAGGTGGGTCTAGGTACAAGAAACCAAACATCATTTTTAGAAAATTGATTAAGCTCTTCTTGCATAGCATTTATCCAACATTCATCTTCTATGACTTCATTCACATTCTTTGGTTCAATAGAAGACACATAGCATGATGCATGAAACTCTTCACATTCAATGGAGGATAAGCAAGCCAATTTCCTATAGTCAACCTTACCTTTCTTCCTAGTAGATATACCATCATGTACCTATCACTTGGGAGGATGGATGAACTTTCTGAATACGGCTGGGAATATCTTGGCTACGATCAGTCACGCTGGATTGTGCTTCAGGTTGTTCAGTTTCGGTTTCAGCATCCTCAGAATTTCTAACCAATGCACCTTCCGACGCAGCTGCATCCGATTAACTGAATTTTTAGAACTTGCAGCAACTATAATTTCTGGAACTGGAACAGTGTTTGAATGTCCAGTAGCTGCAGAATCTGAAACTTGTGCATTTGTCTCAATATCACCAAAATCTAGCAAACCTTTTTTACGCAAAGTATTAACACATTGATTAGCAAAATGACCAAACCCTTTACAAGCCCTACATTGAATAGAATCAATATTTTTATCACTTGATGTAGATTGTTTAACAAAAGGGTTGATAAAAGATTTTTCAGGGGTTTGGAAAAAGTCTTCTTTTGGAACAAACTTACTAGACTCAGGTTTGAAAATAGTTTTGGTGTTTGAAGGAGATCTATTTTGTTCTTTTGCTATCAAAATATTTTTAAACTTTGTTGTTAAAAGATCTATTAAGTCTTCATCAAAATCAAATTCCTCAACATTTTAATTTGAGTAATTCGTATTTGTTAATGTAGGAGGACGAACAAAATTCTCATATTGGGAATCCATCATGGCTACAACCAAAATCAACTCTTAGTGTCGTCAAGAGAAGGCTCTGATAACAATTGAAAGATCAATAGTAGCTAGGATTCACGGAATCTGTCAATGCAGCTTGTGATGTAGCTTGTACTATAGCTACACCAGGAGGTGCATTGACCAAAAAGTCAAATATGTAAACAACGGAAGACTTTAAAACGATTAAAGCAATAATAAACACAGAAGTTTATTAAACAATCTACAAGCTATACTTGTAGATCCAGCTTTATGGCCAAAAAGATTTCACTAAAAAAGATTATGTGTTTAACAAAACAAATTGTGCAATCACCAAAATCAAAGTTCTCACAAGACAACACGCCTTGGAGAACAAAACTCACAGAAACAAAGGTAGAGAAAACGTGGGATTAAAAAATAAGCTTCCTAGAACACTAGGAAAGCAAACAACAACAGAAGTTCCAATGTAGTTCCCGATGAAGCTACACTCGGAGCTTCATCCAAATTTCAGCAACAACACAGCTTTCTGAATTTTCTCTCAATATATATTCTGTATGCTTTTGTGTAATCTGCTCTTCTCTCTCTCTTCTTGTATGTATACTTCTTGTACGCCATGCTCCATATTTATATGATGGTGGAGACCTACAATTTAATTAGGAAACAAAAGGCTCCAAGAAACTAAAGGATTAGGAAAACCAAAGAGTTCGTTTCCAAATATAGTTTCCTAATTTAAGTCAAAGAATATATTCTCCACAAATAAGAATCCAACAACTCAAAGGAGATATAATGTTAGGAAATAAAAGATTTGTTTCCTAAATTAGTTTCCTAATATAATTCAAGGATCTTACCAAAGATTTTGTCCAACTTATTATGGACTCTTGATTGCTTTTGGAAGTATTTAAATATGGTAACACTTACCATTGCTTTAGGATCAAGAAATGTATTCAATGTGGTAACTTCTTACCATTGCTTTTGGACCAAGAAAGGGCACAACAATAAAATCAATTGGAGGAAAATAAGACGACCTTATTTTACCCTTACACCTCTTATTTATAAGAAGAGAGAGAGAGAGAGGCCTTAATACACTAAGGAAGGATCCTTTGGGACGGGGGCAGTAAGGGGCAATCGGCAGAGAGTGACAAAATGGGCCAGTATAAAAAATAGAACGGGGCGAGGCACCCAATCTTGCATGTGTCGCGCCCCGACTTGCAATTCTTCACAAATTTATACTTTCACCCATGTCTTGTTATCTTTGTACCTTCATGCCTTTTCACGTTCCTTTTGATGCCTTGGCCCCTTGAAACATTTAAAAGATAACATTTGTTAGTCCAATTAATTTGAAATAATATTTTTATGACATTTATAATAGGGGTACGAAATCGGGGTGTCTACACCATCATCAACTCAGCTTTCTTTTCAGCCTCTTTCATCTTCAATCCCTCTACTTCAGCTTCAAATCGGTTCAACTTGGCTGACAATCCTAGAATAATTTGTTTGGACCTTTGGCATAATTCCTCATCCAACCATTTTAAAAAAAATCCACAATATCCATCTTGCTGTAATTTCAAAAAAAAAAAAGCCAGGTATATCTACAAAATAAACTAAACATGAGACACATGCTATTAAAATAACCCCATATTTTAGGCATGACCAATATCTTCTTCTGAATTATATATGGTTCGAAAGTCTTCAATCTAATCTTTATTCCACATAGACAGTACATGTCTTCCATATTCCTTGAGCTCCAACTAACATTTGAAGAGGTTGATGTGGAGTTATTCATTTTCAAAATCAATAGATTAACAAAACAGATTGAAGGTATCAACTGAGAAGGTGGGGGCAGAATAAGCTCAATCTGAGAAAGGGGAATGCAATGGGAAAGAAAATGAAGTAAGAATTCGAAGGGAAGTACCTGGGCTGAGATTTGAAGAAATTGGGTACCAAGAAATATTAGGGCTCGAATAAGAAGAAATTGGAGAAGAGAAATTGGGAAAGAAATGAAGAGGGCTGAAATGGGGGGAAAATTGGGGAAGAAATGAAGGAGTACACACGTGAAGTCGGTTTCTCTCACTTGATATCAAGACCAAGTGACGTAACCGGTTTCCAAGCCTTTCCAACTTGCAAAACAGAAGGTCTTGCGTTTGCGTTTGACAGAAATGTGACGGAAAGTATGAAAATTGATGAAAATGTCAAACGTTTAGGATGAAATTTGATGAAGAGAGGTATAAAGGGAACCAAAAGTAAAAAGCAGGTAAAGTTAGGGTACCAAAAGTAATATTAATCCTTATCCTAACACTTAAGGATTGGAGCTCTAAGAACTCTGAAGATTTGGTGAAGAATGTTGGAATACTTTACTTCAAGGTGCTTTCATGATTAAACCACTAGAGGTGCTTTAAAGAAATAAACTTGTTTCAGAAAGAGAAGAATTTAGAAATTTTGGGGGAAATGCTATATAAACTGAAAATACATAAACATGTCACTTTGGAGTGTTGCAAGTCATCCCATGGGTACATTAATAATCGTACTGTACAACACTTTAATACTAACTATTTTTTGCATTTTTATAGGCCTAAGAATTAGGTGGGTTGGAATCATTAGAACCCGAATATCAAATGTATTGAAATGGGCCAAGTTATAATGGGTAACAGGTTAAACCCGTCTTAGCCCAAATTCCCGCCCCCCCCCCCCTTGAAAAAAATATACATTTATAGAGTAAAAACTATCGGATCAATGGGTAACGGGTGAGACCCGCCTTAACCTAATCCGGCCAAACTGTTAATATTTTTGGGTTGAAATGGATTATCTGTTTTTATCCAAAAATGTTAACTGGTAAAGTTAGGTCAGGTAATTTTTAAGTCGTGTCGGATAAGTTAACGAAGTTTTGGGTTGTGATTGACGGACCTAATTTTTTGTAAGTATAACAATTGTGAATGAAGGTGAAGTGAGGGATTTAGAAATGTGAGTTGCTAGGAATGAGAGGTTCATGATTGGAAAAAGTAATCTCAAAAGACAAAAATAAGCTAGGTTTGTAATCTACTAGTAATAGAATCACACAGGAGCACCTCGTGGAAGGAAGAAAAACAAAAGAGCCCCTCTAGTCGTCTCATGACTAATAAAGGTTCAGATTTGATGAATAGGTCACGAACATTACTAGGACAAATTCATTTTATCTATGGTAAGCAACTATTATCATGAATGATGAAAGAAATCCAAACCTTTAGGTTTTGGATTCTTAAAGTAAGTAGGGAACCATTATTGATCTTCTTTAAAATAAAATAAAAAAGAGAGCCTCCTATAAGAGCGAGTACAACCAGGGGGGGTTCTTCCACATATCTTCCCCAAATATTCGCTCCCAATGGTTGATCTTCAAGAATCAAACATGAATCAATTGAGAATCGAAGAATTAAATAATCACCGGAAGAGCCCAAATCATCTTCAAATCAACAAAACGTCCCTTTTTGATGGTCAATATTTTTTAAAAAAAAGTAAGCAGCCGACCAAGATCATGCACCTCCTACCCCATTCCCCTTTCCATATGTCATCATTTTAGTGGATCATATTTTATTTTCTCTCATTGTCTTTATTGACTAATTTTCAGCCAAAAAAATTGTTTATTTTTCATCTTTTTTCCTGAATTAAAGTACATATTTTTACCTATAAATAGATACTTGGTTTGTTTCATTTAGATATCAAGAAAAACATTATGATTTTTTCAAGTTTCTAATAATTTTTCTGTAAAAATATTAAATTAATGGAGATAAAGATGGTGTGGTATGCAAATGTGTTGAATTTTATGTCACCATTGGAAATGTTTTTTTATTTTAAATTAAATGAGTATTAAATAGATTTTTTTATTAATTTTAATGGATTATGTTTGATTTTTGGTTTGATGAATCAAACAATTGTATTTGCTCAAATATGAAAAGCCATCAATAAGTTGCATTTGCGGTCATATCTCCCCACCTAGGGGTGAGCAGAAGTTTTCCGGAACGGACCGGAGACCAATGGAACCGAACCGGACTAGACCAGTTAAAAATGGACCGGACCAATACTTTGGATTGGTCATGGATCTGAATTTTTACAGAATCGGACAATTGGGTCGGTCCCCGATTCCAGAAACCAAAAACGCAGAACCGAACCGGACCGAACCAATGTGTATTTATTATTATTTTTTATATATAATATACTAATATAGTATAATATATATATATATATATATATATATATATATATATATATATATATATATATAATTGATAAGAAGATAATAAAATTGATACAACTTACAACCTAAAGAAAATATATAATAATTTGATTCAATATTCAACCAAGTTTTTTTATTTGATTAAAGAGAAAATAGGAGGAAAACATTGTTCTTCTCTATTAATTAATTACCTATCTCTTTTTGTGATTCCAAACATTATTAGTTTGAAGGATTGTTACTTATAAATTAATTAAATTAACCATAAGGGGGTCGGAGAGAAAGATGACTTGCAATAAATTTCCTTACAACTTACCTTTTCATTTCTCTTTATTAATTTGGAAGTAATGATTTTTACCTTTAGTATATTTTCACAAAACAACGAACCCAACAAAATGTTATATGAAGGAAGAACATGATTTGATTATTGATCATTGTTTTTTAGAAAATCTAGTTATCCTCTTAATCAAAGATACGCATCGTATTGGTCCGGTCCTGGTTCTCGTACGTCTTCAATTGGTTCTGGACCGGACCAATGTATTAGTTCTCAGACATATTGGGTTGGTCATGGTTCTATATTTTTTAAGAACCGAACTATTGGTCTGGTCCTGATTCTCTCAATTTTTTTAAAAAAGTGGACCGAACTAGACCAAGCTCACCCGGACCCCACCTATGGTTCGATCTCTCTCATTGGACATTGGGACCATTAATTGGACTTCATTTTCTTTTGTCATTTATTTATTTATCGTTTCATGATACTTAGTTACCCTTATTTTTTGGTCTAGAGTTAGCAATTATAAGTTGGAAATCTTTATTAACACTCTATTTTATTTTAATTATGACATTTTAAGTACAACTAGTTTTATCCCGTGCGTTTAAACGTACGGACAAATATATTTTTATTTAAATTAAATTCAAGTAAAACAAAAAAGAAACACAAAATTAAAAGAATATAGAAAAAATAATTTTGGAAGATGTTAATCTAGAAATTAAAAGCCTTTTCAAACGGCTACACATTTGTTATCTATAAAAAAAAACTGCTACACATGTGTTTATGTACGTGTGTTTTAAGTTTATTTTTTTATTCACTACTTATACTAATTTAACAAAGAAACATTTATGTATGTTTAAATTTTAATATTTAACTACTTAAAAAGCAACATAAATTGTCAAATCGAAAGTTTGGTGAAGGTAAGAGGAAGAGAGTCAAGATCTGGCTTAAATTGATGAGAGAGGAAAATGGAGGTTATTTGAGAAATTAGAGAGAGATAAAGTTGGATGTAAGGGAGAGGAAATCAAAGGGTTTTGTTTAAGACTTTAATTTTCAAAGTTGTGTTCTCGGTTCACAAAGCTTAAGATGCAATAATTCATGTTACAAGTTCCAATGAGCTATTTAATTATTCTATCATTTAATTATAAAATTTATTAAATATTTTTTTTGTAAATGGGGTTCTATTTTAAGAAAATATTTTTGGCGGGATTTAACTATATTTAGACTACCCTGGTTTTATATATATATATATATATATATATATATAACGAAAAATTTGTGTTGTAAACTAATGAAATTGAAATAAGGGTGTTTCACTTCAATATTTGACACAGCAAATAACAATGTACATATGATAAGTATGATTGAAGTGAAAAACCCTTATTTCAATTTCATTAGTTTACAACACAAATTTTATCGTTTTCGGTCTTCCTTACAAGTTGTAAAATATAAGTAGGAACATAGGATTCAACTAAAACACATGATAACGAGGTGTGATATAAGTAGGATTGAATGTGGGATTCAACTAAAACACACAATAACGACTTGTGAATTATAAGTAGGATTCAAGTAAATCATACGATAACATACTATCCTTATTACAATTTCACTTCATATATATAGACATGCACAAAGTGTTTGAAAAAGGGGAACCAAATCGGACCAAAACCACCCCAAACCCTACAAAGTCTGGTTACAGGTTGGTCTTTCTAAAAACTGCAAACCGTCGTTCGGAACCGTTTAAAAAAAATGAATCATCGGACGTTGGGTGATGGTTGGGAACGGTCATTACATATGACCACTTCTTGAGAAAAGTTACTTATAAATTGCAA
>JABEVN020003337.1:0-18579 GCA_013146195.2 Codonopsis lanceolata | reverse complement strand
TTGTTGCCATACCATCACATTGTACATTACCTATAACTTGGTGAGAGGATGGTTTTTACGGATCTTGCTTGGAATGTCAATTTCTGTTCGTCAATCACGGGTGATCATTTTCCTGATTTGAATCGGTTCCGGCAACTTCATCTTCTGCCGGTTCCTTGTTTATGTTTCTTAGATGTTGCGACATCGGGGAAGCACATTGAGTGAAACATCACGGATTTTCCACGAACCACACTGCATCTGAATACGTGCACTGCCTTTCGTGAACTCACGGATTCGACTTCTATTCTGGATCAAAATCTCCAAAATCTAAAATCCACTGAAACATCTTCCTCGAAGTTTTGTGACCAAGACCGGTTAGATCATCAAAAACAACGTTCATGGATTCCATAATAGTCTTAGTTCGCAGATTAAAAACTCTATAGCTGCACCGCGACTATTTGTGGAGTATCCCATGAAAACACACTTATCACTCTTAGAGTCAAACTTGGAAAGTTGATCTCTATCATTGAAAAGCATAACACACGCAGCCAAACACATGAAAATATTTCAAGGTAGGTTTCTTTCCAAGAAAAATTTCGTAAGGTGTCATTGTGCTACGTGGTCTCAAGAAGACTCTATTTCCAATATGACAAGCAGTGTTTAATGCTTCAACCCAAAATCTTTTAGCCAATTTTTTTGAATGTAACATCACCCTAGCCATTTCTTGTAATGTCCTGTTCTTTCTCTCCGCCACTCCATTTTGTTGTGGGGTTTTGGGAGCTGAGAATTCATGTGAAATACCATTGGAGGCACAATAATTAGAAAAGGACATGTTTTCATATTCCGTGCCATGATCTGATCTAATCCTAATGAGTTTTAGATCATACAAGCTCATTACACGGGTGTACCAAATTTTGAAAGCCTCAAAAGTCTCAGACTTCTCTCTTAAAAATATCACCCACGTGTATCTAGAGAAGTCATCTACACAAACAAAGGTATATTTTTTCTTACCTAGGCTTTCTACCTCAATGGTACCCATAAGGTCAGTGTGAATCATCTCCAGGCATCTAGAAGTGGAGCATTGTGTTATGGGAAGATGTGAAGTCTTGGTTTGTTTACCTTTTTGACACGATCCACATACCTTTGAGTAATTCCTTTCCAAATTTGGTAATCCTTTAACAGCATCATGTCTCACAAGCTCATCGAGCTTACGAAAACTCATGTGATCAAGTTTACTGCCGAGATGCTACATCAAGACTTGCTTTTTGACAAGAATGGGTATTGTTGAACAAGTAGCAGTTATCAGACGATCTTAAACCTGTCAGAAGACATTTGTTATAATGATCAAGAACTTCAAAAGAATGTTTGTCAAACCTTACTTGAAGATCATCATCACACAACTGACTTATGCTGATCAGGTTTGTCTTAAGACCTTCCACATGGTAAACATTTTTGAGGTTTGGAAGGCCTTCAACGTTCAATGTTCCTTTGCCAACAATTTTCCCTTTGGCACCACCACCATATGTCACTGATCCACCATTAATACTCACATATTCCTTCAAATTCTCAGCTGCACCTGTCATATGTCTAGAACAACCACTGTCAAAATACCAAGATCTAGCAATATGAGATTTTAATGAGGTGAAAGTAACATTACACACTTCATCATCTGACATTGTAGCACCAGGGCATATGTCAAAAGGCTCACAATATTTGGCTCTACACTTTTCATCACAAGTTTTGGGAACCCACATTTGTTTAACAGTTTTGGGTTGGTGTTTTTGAAAAAATTTCTGATTTGTCTTTGAATGAGGCTTCCAATGTGCCTGCCAATGTTGCTGCATTGGCTGGCGCATTGGCTGCTTCATACGGTTCTGCCAATGAGCTTTTCCAAAGAAATCTTGCCTCATTTCATTCTCATACATGGCCTTTTTCAGAAAACAGAAGGGTTGTATGTGACCAGGCTTATGGCAGAAGTGACAAACATAATTTTTCCTTCTTACTCTCGGTTTTTCACAGAAAACAGTTTCAGGAAAGTTTTCATCGGTCTGTTTGGTTCCAGATGTTCCTTCTCCTTCTTTCACAAACACCTTAGGGACAAAACCAATACCTGATCTGGATGTATTACCAGAATTCAGCAAATCATCAACCTTCTGTTTGCTAGAATTCCACTTGGTCATGGTCTCTTTTGCTTGAGCAAGCTGCTCCTTTAACTGCTCAATCTCCACATCCTTTCTACTTAGGACACTCTCCAGCCTTATTATGCATTCTTTTTTGTCTTCATTTGCCTTTTTTAGCAGTTCATTTGCCTTACCAAGTAGTGTAACTTGGTGAGCTCTCTTCTCCCAATCCTTATGACTCCTTGTACCCTTCCAGCAAATCGAATACGTGTCTCCATCATCTTCGCAAGCGTGGAATTAAAGCAGAAGAAATCGTTCTGTTTACGCACAATGTCTCTCCCAATGTTGCTTCCGATGTTGCAACATCGGGTGACACATTCTTTGAAACATCTGCATTTCGAATCGAGAATCATAAACAGCATTCAAGGTGATAAGATCACCTGGATCTTCTCCATCACTATCACTCAAGGTTGCTGAAAAATTCAATCCTTTCTTTCTTAGTGTGTTTGCACATTGGTTAGCATAGTGTCCATAACCTTGACATTCTCTACATTGGATAGAATCAAGGTTCTTACCATTGTAGGATGACTTTGATGCAAAAGGATTTGTGAAGGGTTTTTCTGGAGTTTGAAAAGAATTTTCTTTGGGAACAAATTTTCCAGAATCGGGTTTGAAATTGTTTTTCGAGCTTGATGATGGAGTTCTATTTTGACTTTTATTTTTCAAATTTTTTTTGAATTTAGTAGTCAATAGAGCAATTGATTCTTCTCCAAAATCAGACTCATCAATATCTTTTTGAATTTCAAGCAAATCATACGAGAGATCAATTGGTGCAGGCATAGCAATATTTTTCACAATGGGTGTGGAAGGTGATGAGACTCCTTTGCCTTTGTGTTTTATTTGATCGTTTAGGTTCAGTTCAAAGTTTTGAAGAATTCCAGCCAGTCTTTCAAAACTCATCTTGTCAATATCATGTGCTTCTTCAATTGCACATATCTTGACATTGAACCTTTCAGGCAAAGTTCTCATCATCTTGCTGACAAGGCGCTCATTAGTAATAGGATCTCCTAAAGCTAGAGCAGAATTGGATAAATCAAGAAGTCTTCCATAATATGTCATTATGTCCTCAGACTCTTGCATCCTGGTGTTTTCAAACTGAGTGGTTATCATTCTTAGCTTAGAAGAACGAACACTGGCAGGTCCTTCACATAAGGTCTGAAGGGCCTCCCACACATCTTTGGCAGATTCATAATTTGCTATCACCCTAAAAGTATTGGCATCTAAGGCCTTATAAATTGCAGACAAGGCTTTCGAGTTAAAAGAAGCAGTGTTCCTATCATCATTGGTCCACTCAGATTCTTTGGTGATCTTAACATCACCATCCGAATCTGATTTTGGGAGGACTCAACCATTTAAAGCTTGACAAGCCACGCTCTTTCATCAATGGATTTGATGAAGATGCGCATCTTGACTTTCTAAATAGAATAATTAGCATTTGTGAGAGTAGGAGGGCGAACCACGTTCTCATACTGAGAATCCATCACGACTTTAAACAGAATCGACTCTTAGTGATATCAAGAGAAGGCTCTGATACCAATTGAAAGAACGTGAAACCGCAGATTCTCAATATGTGTCAATGTGACAGCCAATGTTGCAGTGATTGTTGCAACAATGGCGATCTAAAAACAACAACTAATAGCAAAAACTTGATAGTAGCAGCGGAAGTTTATAGAAAATCAGTTACTAGCAGATCTAGAAGACAAGAATTAATCAAAGAACAATCTACAAGTATCAAACTTGTAGATCAAGTCTCAAGGCCACACAATATATATTAAAATCAACACTGTTTTTATGCTTAACAATTAACAAATATTCTCACAAGATATAGAATCTTGGAGAACCGAAAAACCCACATAAACCACTAAATCAAACGTGGGAAGAAAGAACAAAAACACAGCTTCCAAAACAACGAGTAACTAGGAAGCACAAAAATCAGAACTTCAGAAAATACAAGGTTGTATTCCCAGAAGTTTCGAGCAGCAGGTATGAAGGAACTGCTTGCAGAATGCTCTTCGTATATGTCTTTTTGATCTCCTCTCTCAAGCTCTACTCACAAGGCTCTGAATTGAATCTATCTTTTAATCACTCTGAACAGATTCCTTCTTGTAAGCTCACTGCACACCTTTTGTCGAGCATCCAGCTTTCATTAAATAGCCACAGCTTCCTGCAAGTTCACGGCAAAAAAAAAACAAAACCAACTCCTACTAGGAAAGGGATTAATACAATATTAAGAAAGATTATGTTTCCTATTATGATATCTTGAATAACTAAACTATTTTGCAAAGATTTAGTTACCAAAAATATATCACCTAAATCTTTTGAAAGATTTTTCAAATCAATCTAACAAAAGTATCCTAACCAAATCCTAACACCTAAAAAATCATTAACAAAAATAAAATCCTTCTTTGACCAAGAAGGTGAAAACAAGATAACTTAGGCTTTGCCTAAATTACCCTTACATATATATATATAGATTTATCCTTCTAACCCATCAAATGTCACTGTTTTTGGTCTCTCATCTTCTTTTTCCTGTTTGGAAATCAAGCGGTTGACTTTTCTGTAACCAAGTCTCTGTCCTCTGCTACAACTTGACAACCCTGAAGGATGTCTTGTTTCTTGATGGGGTTGATCGTATGAAAAATTTAGATGGCGGAGGGAAAAAGAAACTAAAAAGGAAATAAAACCCAAGAAATCCACAACTATCACCAGGTTTTTCAAATGTTTTCTCAAAGGATCGCCAGGTTTCAAAAATAACACCCAAAAGTGTTTTTAAAAAATAAAACCAAAAAACCAATCAACCAGACCAGGAGCTAATGATCGTGGATATATTTAGGGAACTCATGTCAATGGGGGAAATCTATGGTTTATGGAAGGAGGACATTTTGATGAGATCGCACAACTACACCTAAGAGACGTCGGTCAACAGAAGGAGATTGAAGAGAGTGTCGTCGGTGGAGAGAGGGAGATTGATGAGAGAGTCGCTGTAGACAAGGTTGAAAGAACGTGATGCCACGGATTCTCGATATGGGACGATGTTACTGTCAATGTTGCAGTGAATGTTGCAACAATGACAGTAACACTGTGAACTAAAAGTGTGTAACAGAAATTTGCAGCGGAAGTTTTGTTTTGAGATTTGAAATTTAACACACTTAGTAAGACAGAAAATCACAAAAAAAACAATCTACAAGAATCAATCTTGTAGATCAAGCCTCAAGGCAACAAATTATATTAAACTCAAAAACTGTTTTTGAACCTTAACAGTTTACACAAAAATCTCACAAGATATAGAATCTTGGAGATTACAAAACCCACATAAACTATCAGACCAAACGTGGGAAGAAAATAATCAAAGACTAAAAACAGCTTCCAAGATATCGAACAAGAAGGAAGCACACAAATCAGAAACTTCAGGAAGAACTAGGCTGTCTTCACGAAGTTTCAAAAGCAGCGGCAGCGAGGAATGAAGTTTAATCGCTGCGAGAAAGATCTGCGTATATGGGGTGGTTGATCTCTCTTCTCTAATTCAAGCATACGAAAACAAGCGGATCAACACCACACTTCAAACCAATATCTTCTATATGCTCTCAATTCTCTGTCACGCTAGCTGCATACAGCTTTTGTTTTCTTCTCTCTTATCAGCTCACTGCCCGACTGAATAAATTCTTTTGTAAGCTCTCAGCCTGTAGTCTCAAACCAGAAAATCACGCCTGCATATATATAGCACAAACCTGCAAGAACACGGCACAAGGAAACCTTCTCCAACTGGGTAAGAGATTAGCACAATATTACAAAAGATTATGTTTCCTATTATGATACCTCTAATAACTAAATTATTTTGTAAAGATTTAGTTACCAAAAATATATCACAAGATATCTTTCCTAACAAAACTATGATACATGAAATAACTAAATTATTTGCAAAGATTTAGTTACCTAACTAATATACCCAAAATCTTTTGAAAGATTTTCCTATAAAAAACAAATCAATCTACCAAAAATAATCTAAACAAAATCTAACACCTAAAATATACAATGACTAAATTAAAATTCTTCTTTGACCAAGAAAGGTGAAAACAAGATAAAATAGGTCATGCCTATTTTACCCTTACAATCTCCCCCTTTGTTGAACCTTTCTGGTCAAATCAAAAGACAAGTGTTTATTCAACACCAATCAAATCATCTAACCTGCATAGGTTAGAAAAACTCATCTCCCCCTGAATTTGTGCAAGGGGTAAAATCAGAAACCATTACTAAGCACAATTCAGAAAATATCACCATCACAAGAAACACTTGATTTCTCTCCCCCTATTTGACCAGAAAAGGAAGAGAGATAAAACATCTTTTAGGAATTCTCAAACATCAAAGATTTTGAAAAAACACAATAAAGTGTTCACCAAGATTTGATCACACCATAAGCAATAACTGAGCACATCATATCCAGATTCAATACCTCTTAGTTTCACACAAAAATTAGACATCCACTAAATATTTTTCAACATGGAGATTTTTGAAAATTGATTTGCACAGTTTGAGTTTAGGACAAAAATTCACCAAGCTGAATATCATTGCCAAAAATGCATGTCCTAAAATTTTATGCCTAAAAACATGATGACTAAAAGCTAGGCAAAAGAAAAATAAAAAAAATGCAATCACACACAAGTGATAAAGACCAGATCAAAGGATGTAGTTCCTAATGTTGCTGCATTGGGAGATGCATTCGCCAAAATTGTGATTTTATTTTCAATTATGCTCTCTTTTTTTTTTTTTTTCTCAACCAAATTTCTCTCCCAAGATCATAAAATTTTCACAACAAAAATCCATAGGTACTTTATTTCCCTAGGAATATAGCTCTACTTTATTTCAAGCTATAAAAACATGCCACTTGGAACCTTTCACACTATTTACCAAGGGAAGCAATTTTGCATTTGATCAACCCATGAAATCCGAAGATTCATAGTCCCAAAAGAAAGGTGCCACAACCTTGTTCATAGGTAGCTTTTTTCCGTTAGGTAGCTTTCACACTTTTTCAATTAAGGGGAGTCAATTTACTCAAGATCAACCCATGAGAACCTAAGTTCCATAGTACCTTGACAAATTGCAGCATCCCAAAAATTTCAAAAGGTAGCTCTTTCCTTTGTGGACTTTAAACATACGCAAGAACTGGGAGAGAGAGAGAATCATAACAATGAAACCACAACAGATTTTGAATGAAATTCCCAAGCAACCACATGAGACACATACATGTGAGTCAATTGATCTAGAGTGCCCTCTAAAGACAAAATGCAATCATGCCTCCTTTTTTTTTTTTTTTATTACAACTAAGTGTAAAATCATATGGCACACAAAACACAAGAGATTTCCAAAGATTGAAAAATCTCTCAAAAACAAGACACTTGGCAAATATATCAGCAAGATGATTTTCGGTCCCAACATGTTCAATGCAAACAATTTACATAATCAACCAAGTCTCTAAAAAAATGGTGTCTTATATTAATGTGATTAGTTCGAGAATAATGAACTGGATTTTTGTGCTAAGAAAAATGCATAGGTGTTATCAAAAAAACAAGGTTAACGCATTAATGTGAACACATAATCTATGATCATTTGAAGCATCCATAAAAGATTTAAGGCTTCTCTCAAAAATATTTTGATAAGCATGCAAATTTTTGAGATTCAACCTTACTTCTTCTCCTTGTGTATATGCCATCATGAATATCACCTATCACTTGAGAGATTGGATGGTTTTTCTGAATCTTGCTTAAAATGTCAATTTCACGATCGGTCAATCAATTTGGGTGATCATCTTCTGATTGAATCGTTCAGCGACTTCATTTCTGCCGGTTACGTGGTCAATGTTTCTTCCGATGTTGCAACATCGAACAACATTGGGTGAAACATCACTGAATTTTTCCACTCGAACCACACGCATCTGAATCATCGATCATGTGCGGATTTTCGGTTTCGAATGCTGGAAGATTTTGGGGAGATTCATCATAGGGCGGCTTAGAACGGGACATATATCAAAGGGTTCACAATATTTGGACTTGCCTTTGTCATTACTACCCTTAGGAACCCACATCGTTTAAAAACTTCGGTTTGATTTTTCGAGGATGAGATTTACGATCACGACTTGAATGAGACTTCCAATGTGACTTCCAATGTTCTTTGCATTGGTTGTTGCATTAGGCTGTCTCCATACAATGTTACATCGATTTTTTGCCAAGAAAGCTTGCCTAACATCATCCTCATACATAGCCTTTTCGAGAAAACAAAATGGTTGAATATGACCAGGCTTATGACAAAAATGACACACAAAATTTTTCTTTCTTGATTTGGGTTTTTCAAAGAAATTTGTATTTTGAAAATTTTGTGTGGAAATTTGTTTAGGTTCGAAGTACCTTCACCTCTCTCACAAACCTCTTTGGAACAAAACCAATACGATTTACAAGACTTACGAATTGAGCATCTCATCCATTTTTGTTGGCTTGAGTTCCATTTAGCCATGGTTTCATTGGCTTGAATGATGTTCTTTTAAACCTTCAATCTCCACATCCTTCTTGGTCAACGGACTCTCCATCCTTGTAATACACTCCTTCATTCTTCATTAGCCTTCTTTAACAAGTCATTTGCCTTTTAAGCAACTTAACGACAAACTCTCTTTTTCCCAATCATTGTACAACTCCTTATATGCATCCATCAAATCGATTCTAGATTAAGCACCATCTTTAGAGACGAAGAGTTAACGCAACAAAGTCATTGTATAAACCTTTCTTCTTCAAAGTATTAGGACAAACAAAATTCTCAAATTGAGAATCCATCACGTCTTTAAGCGAGAATCGACTCGACTCTTAGTGATATCAAGAGTTGGCTCGATACCAATTGAAAGAGCGTGATGCCCGATTCTCGATATGGAGACGATGTTCTTGTCAATGTTGCGGTGAATGTTGCAACAATGACGCGAACAACGTGAACTAAAAGTGTGTAATGAAATTTGCAGCGGAAGTTTTGTTTTGAGATTTGAAATTTAACACACTTAGTAAGACAGAAAATCACAAAAAACAATCTACAAGAATCAATCTTGTAGATCAAGCCTGAGCAACAAATTATATTAAACTCAAAAGCGTTTTTGAACCTTAACAAGTTACACAAAAATCTCACAAGATATAGAATCTTGGAGATTACAAAACCCATAAACTATCAGACCAAACGTGGGAAGAAAATAATCAAAGACTAAAACGACTTCCAAGATATCGAACAAGAAGGAAGCATAAATCGAAACTTCGGGAAGAACTAGTCTTCACGAAGTTTCAAAAACGGCGGCAAATGAATGAAGTTTAATCACCGCAGAAAGATCTCTCGTATATGGGGTGGTTGATCTCTCTTCTCTAATTCAAAGATACAAAACAACGGATCAACACACAAAGACTTCAAACCAATATCTTCTATATGCTCTCAATTCTCAGTCACGCTAGCTGCATACAGCTTTTGTTTTCTTCTCTCTTATCAGCTCTCTGCCCGACTGAATAAATTCTTTTGTAAGCTCTCAGCCTGTAGTCTCAAACCAGAAAATCACGCCTGCATATATATAGCACAAACGCAAGAACACGGCACAGAAACCTTCTCCAAGCTGGGTAAGAGATTAGCACAATATTACAAAAGATTATGTTTCCTATTATGATACCTCTAATAACTAAATTATTTTGTAAAGATTTAGTTACCAAAAATATATCACAAGATATCTTTCCTAACAAAACTATGATACATGAAATAACTAAATTATTTGCAAAGATTTAGTTACCTAACTAATATACCCAAAATCTTTTGAAAGATTTTCCTATAAAAAACAAATCAATCTACCAAAAATAATCTAAACAAAATCTAACACCTAAAATATACAATGACTAAATTAAAATTCTTCTTTGACCAAGAAAGGTGAAAACAAGATAAAATAGGTCATGCCTATTTTACCCTTACAAAGGTTCTAAAAATCGTTAGGCGGCCGCTAGACGGCACACTGACGCCTAGGGGACTAGTCGGGACGTAATCAAGGCTTAGGCGGGGCCTAGAATTAAGAGATAATTACCATTTTTTGATAATTTACATCAAAGATCAAACATATTGACTACAAATTTAATATTTTTTTTTAATGTTTGTCATTTTATCAAATACTTGTCTATATTTGTAAAATGAACAAAAATATACAAACCTACCACTAATCACAATTCTCAACAACCCCAAAGCAATAAACGAGCCAAGTTTAGAACTAATATATATATATATATTATTCCACCTACCTACTGCCCCTATAACCCATAGTCTAACCTATCCTCCCTAATCTCTCCTCATTCTAAATTCTGAGTCTCGAGACAGCCCCTTTCTTCTTTATCTTTTTTTCTTCTTTTTTCTCTCTATCTGATAGACCGGCAACCTCTTTTTCTTCCTTTTTTTTTTTTTCTCTCTCCCTCCCCAGGCCACCGACTCTCCTCATTTTTCATCCTCCAATCTCTTTTCTCCTAGATCTAACTCTTTAATCTATCCCCTCTCTCAGCTCACTGAATATCCACAAAATCAAACCTCTTTTCTTTTAACCTACCTCTCTTCCTCACCATTATCACTCCCCCTTCCTTCTCCAGTTCGCACCCCTTCCTTCTTTAGTCATCGCACGCCACAAAATCAAAGCTACAAAAAATAAGTTAAGGTCGATGAGGATTTGGCGTAGGCGACTTGGCGATAGGCGGCGACTAAGAAACTTCGCGGCGATGGAGGCGTCTAGTGCCTAGGCGAAGCTAGGCGAGGGGTTTTAGAACACTGACTATAGATATGGAGCTACGCTGGCGGAGAGAACGCTCCTCGTTGAGAAATATTGCAAACTGTTGTGTTTCCCTAACTTCAAAGTAAAATAGTTTTTCTTTTTTTCTTTTAAAATGTAAGGAGGGCAATTTGGTAAACAAAACAATTTTAAAAAAAATTCTTCTAAATGAAAAGAGGACAATTTGATAATTTGATATATTAAGTAGTGTGATATTTAATATATTGGATGTTACATTTAAGGGTTCTAATTAAATAAGACACTTAAACTTTCCCTCAAAGTTGTATATGAGATCACACGCAAATACGCATAGGCCCCACTTGACCCAAGCACAAGTCGAGGACACCAAAATAAAAGTATTGGATAAAAACATTACCAGCCTTTATAATATAGACCAACAATCCTAACTTCAATAGGAAATTTCTTTCCAAATCATACTAGGAAACTCCCCCTGAGGCTCATAGGATAGGAGTCATAACCCAAGTAAGAACTTATGACAAATCGGTACACATGCATACACCGTGAGAAGTGAGAACTAAGAGAGAATACTAAATTTAAGCGAAAGCCACTCATAACTTAAATGGCTTAGCTGACCCCCTTAAGTTTAAAACATTGCCAATTCAATCCCTTACAATTAAGAGAAAATGACATTTTACTATTAAAAACTACAATTCTAAGTATCGACCTTGAAACCATTAGGAAAACATTACGCTATGATATATAGGTCTGATTTACTTGCATACTCCAATGTAACTTTTCGCTCCTAAAATAACTCAACTCCTCTCCTCCTCTTCCTTTTTCTTTTTTTTTCATTCGGTTCATTAAGGGTATAATAATCTTTTTACACCAAAAGTACCTAATTTAAAAAAAACAAAATAGATTGGAGCGATTGAATTTTTTTGTGAAAAGGACCGGCCCGTATTTACCCCATTGTGGATTTACTAGATTAAAATTCATTCAATCTATACCAGATCCATTAAAAAAATATTAATACCGGTAAATTACAAATAACCCTCGCCTATGAGGTGAGTTCAAATTTCCCTCCTCAACTATTAATTGAAGTAATGTGTCCCCTCAATTACTAATTGAATTAATGTGCCCCTCAACTATATCATTTGTTTAATTGCAGTTTATATTCATTGTTATTTGAGTTGATGTAAAATGCTTATCTTAGACTCTAAATATTCTTTATCACTATATTGAATATTAAATGGTAGTCATGTTACTCTTAGGTGAAAAAATTTAGTCAATTCATACGACGGAGCCTAAGTAGAAGGTGTTATTTAAGAAAATGTTATAGTTGAGAGGGGCCCACTACTTCAATTGATAGTAAGGGGAAAAATTCAGATTGTAATTTACCATATTAATAATTATATATACACATATAGAATATTTTATTGGAGATGTTATTTTTTAGTATATTTTTTGCTTACCCAGTAGAATGTGAATTATTACATTAAATAAATACATCTTTAGCCAAAACTAACCCATAACTTCTTGTCAATTTTAAGTTATTTAAAAAAGTTACTTTTTGATGTGCCCGGCCCAAGCCGGGTCACGAGCAAAGCACGAGCTATTATCACGTGCCAGTCACGAGCATAATTAGTATGAGACCAACCAGCCTAATGGACAGAGCTAGCCAGACATCAAGCAATGAGTAAAGCAACTTCACCGACGCCTCGCCTCGACTGTGGGCCATGCTCGAGGACAATATTCATAGTGGGCAAGGAACCAGACTTATCTCGTCCAAACATGATCGAGCACTGGCCTTGCCTGCCCGACCAGGGGCCACGCCCCGGGATTTACACTTACCTCAAATCAGTCTACACCAAGTAGCCGGGTAGAGTCTTGCTCGCCCGAGCACGCATCGAACATGAAACTCCAGAAGCTTGCTCCCCAAGACAAGTCAAAGGCTTCCTTATCCGGGCAGGATACTTACCTTATCTGCTCCTACATTCATGCAAACAATGCCTATCATGCCTACAATTTAGGGATTCCATCCTTAACTGGCTGGGTATCTATGGAAACTGAATCCCACTAGGATTCTAGGTCATTATAGGCCTATAAATACTCCCCCATAAACCACAAACAAGGTACACACTCCTTCTTAAGCTTAGAACCTCTGTTAAATTGCTTTTTGACTTTCTCACAGGATACTTACTCTCACACCGGAGTGGTTTCGCGAGGCCAAGCCTTGCATTTCCATTAAGGTGTTTTCATGTTCTTAATCAGGTTCAAGGAAGTAGGTCAAGCTCAGATATCCTATCCATCACACGGACGGTCCAAGCTGCACTTTTGTCACATCACTTTTCTAATTACATTTCACTATTATTTTCCAATTCAAAACATATTAAATGATCTTTAAGTGACTTTCACATGACCATAATAATAATTATGTTATTATTTTATTTTATTTATTTAAGCTTTTGGTTGAAGTCATGTTGCTAAATAGAAAAAACTAATATTATAAGGATAATTTTTGTCAACCGAACTTTGACAAAACATGTGACCTTTATTTTTGCAAAAAAAAAAAAATCACGATAGATTTATATGATAGAATCATTATAAAAAAATCCAATACTAAAACAAATTATTTGTGTTATAGTATCGTGAAGTTTTAATACCATTTGCCAACTTAAAACAAGCGATTGGAAAATTAAAATTTTAAATTGATTGAATAGGTAATCAATTCTATACCTACCGTGTGGTTATTATTGAATTGATTATTTAAAATAATATTACTTAAGTTAAATATTTTTTTTTTATTTTAGTAGTAAAAAATCACATATTTTCTAAAATTTGATCATTAAATGATTTTATAATGAAACATAAACTAGTACAAGCAAAATCGACAAAACATATTTATTAAAAATAAATGTTAATGGAAAAGGTAAAACTATCTTGTTTGTTGATATGTTAAGAATTAAAAGCTAGGGATAAGTGTACCATTAGTCCCTGAACTTTGGTCGAGCACATCATCAGTCCCCCAACTTCAAAAAGTTTCACCATTGACCAAAGTAGGCCTTTTTTGCTCATCGGAGGTCCCTAGCCCTAACGCCGTTTGTGTTTTTCCGTTAAGTGAGCATGTGTCACTCACATGCACAAAATAAGGGGGCCATGTATAAAATCATCAAAATAAGTGGGTAATGTGAAAATTTTAAATCCAAAATAAATTTTTAAAAATAAACCCAACTGCTCAATCTTTCATCACACCCATTGGGTGAAATCGACAGGAAACTGTGAGTGATTGATGATGCACCTTTCGGACTAATTATTCCCTTCTTTAACTAATTATTCCCGCTCCTTCTAATCCTCCTCATCTGCGCAACAACTCCGAAATTCCTCTTCATCTTCTTCCAATTTCACTTCCATTGATGATGCACGATAAGATCCTAATATTATCATAGTTCTTTCTTCTATTTTGACCGAAAAATTCTCTAACAAGAACCCTCTAATAGTAGCACCTGAGAATTTGAATACTATCAAATTTTAAACGAAACCCATCAACAAAGTCAGAATCATTAATCCCATAATTCAAAAGCCTCTTGGTGAATTTCCTTAAGAATCCCGCGCGGCAATTCCCACGCCCTAGTCTAGGCACGACTCACGAGTTGACTTCTTGAAATCTAACATCTATACCCCTTCCTTTCATTCCGCTCACTCTTGAATCTCTTTGTCGAAATTCGAGTTCAAATGCGTGCGGCCACCGATAGAAAGAAGTTCACCCAAACCTACCTGCTTCCGGTTCATGTTTTGGCCGACAAGACAACCTTGTAAATTCATTGAAAGTCTCGACGAGAATGCGTTGTTTGACGAGGAGTTGTGGTACGATGACAAGGTGGAGGGGTCACGCCACGCCGACCATAGTTGCTTCGAACATGGAGTACGGATCTAGAGATCTATGTAAACCCTTCGATCTCAGATCCACCGCCTTACCAGTCATTGAAACACAAGCTGGAGACAAAGATCCGTATTTGATCCAAGAAGTTCTCAATCGCCGGAGTTTGCTAGCTTGAGATATTCATTACTGAAATTATTACAATTGTTGATTGGGTTTTATTTTTAAAATTTTCTTTTGGATTTAAAATTTTCACATTACCCACTTATTTTGATGATTTTACACATAGCCCCTTTATTTTGTGCATGTGAGTGGCACATGCTCACTTAACGGAAAAACACAAACGGCGTTAGGGCTAGGGACCTCCGATGAGCAAAAAATGTCTACTTTGGTCAATGGTGAAACTTTTTGAAGTTGGGGGACTGATGATGTGCTCGGCCAAAGTTCAGGGACTAATGGTACACTTATCCCTAAAAGCTAACTTGAAAATAAGAAATATAACTCAACTTCAAATGATAAGTAATTAACTAAAGTGTAGTTTTGTTCAAATATGTATTTAATTATAACTGTTGTATTTAGTATCAATGCTTTATTTTATACATAACTTTACTTAATTGAGAGTGGAAATTGATATAATCTTTTTTTATTTTGGGTTTCCCCTACAAATTGGGCACTTGGTTATTCATAAAAAGTAAATAAAAATGTTCCTTTGTTAGTTATGCTCCTAGTGCTATCAATATTTTTTTTGGTTCTTTCAAATAAATTAATGGTCCGATTGAATGTATTGATTTTAAATTTAATAAATATTCAAATTACATGAAATTTAAATAAAGCCAAAATATAAATAGTTCACCAAAATATCCACTCAATCCCAAAGTGCACCCCAACTTATTTTTTTTCCCCCATATTGTCATCTAATGTTACCTTTTGTCCCCGTTTACGTTGGATGGCAAATGGGAAAAAAATTAGGTTGGGGCACACTTTGAGATTGAGTAGATAGTTTGGGGGGATTATTTATATTTTGGCCTTTAAATAATGTGGAACTTGCTTTCAAAATTATAGTAATTCTATGGTTTGGATAGCATGTTGAATTCAATTGTAATTCCACATAGTTAGAATAAAATTTCATTGTTATACTAAATATCTAGGCTAGCTTGATGGCAGCAGTTATTAGTTATTATTATTATGCATATCAATTAATTAATGACCAAAGTTCAAACCTTACTGGTAACAAAATTATTAAAATTTTATATTTTAAATAATTAATAATAAATAGCATAGAGATGTGGTAGATGGTGGTGGTCGACGGTGGTTGATGGCGGCGACTGGAGGTGGCTAGTGACAATGGTCGACGATGGCGTTCGGTGGTGGTGGCCAGAGGTAGTAGTCGAAGTTGGCGGCTGGCAGCGGTGGTCGTGGTGGTAAAAGGAAGGTGTGTTCTTATTGTGTATACTAATGAACCAAAATTTAGAATTTAAATTATTAGGATTTACTCTATTCGTTTGTAAATTGTCCTCATTTGAAAGTCAAACTTTTTTAAAAAACTGATATTTTTAGTAATAAATTAGTAATAAAATGACATTTTTATGTTTTAATTTTTGAAAGTGGACTCTTTAAATGAAACATCAAAAAATAAAATAGTGGACTCTTTACAAAAAACGAAAGACGTAGTATAGAATTAGTTTATTAAAATTGAGATATTTGAAATTATAACTCGATTCAAATTCAAATTTTTAACTTTGTTGCCAAACAACTTAATTTAATTTAGAAGCTCTAATTTCAAATCCAAGCTAAGGAGTTTTCTTATAGAATTAGTCAATTAGCCTATAAGCTTCTAAGTGTTAGTAAAAAATTTAAAGAATAAATTAAAAAGTTAGATCAAATCAGGTAAAAAATTAAAGTGATAGGGTAAAAACATGTGTAAGACGGGTTTTAAGATATTTTTGTAAGACATATCGTTTTTATCCAACTTATCGTGTATTGATGGGTTAAATTGTGAAACGTAGGGACTCCATCTTACAAATATATATATATATATATATATAATGACAATAGTAGATTTATCACTCTACAATTTCACTTTTAAATTATTAACTTTTCAGTTACCATTTCACTATTTCTCTCTCCTATCTTATCTCGGTTATATTTCTCTTTTCTCTCTTCTCTCTCCTTATTTTCTCTCATCACCACCATCTCCTCTCTTTTAATTATGTTTAAATATTTTTTCTCTCTTTAAACATAAAAAATAGTAACTAAAACAAAAATATAAGAGGTTAGTAAAATAAAAATAATTTATGGAGCAAGCCACTATAAAAATAAAAATTACGAATCAATAAAACAAAAATAATTTAATGTGAAGGTTAGTAAAATAAAATAATTTACACGGAACAAAAGTTTAAAGAAAACTCTTAAAAATATATATGTAAAAAAATACGTTAGTAAAATAAAAATATTTGATGGAACAAAAATAATAGTTACATAGCCAATAAAAACAAAAAACAATTTAAACTAAGGTTACTAAAATAATAAAAATAATTTCTGGATTTTTTTAAAAACAAAATTCTTTAAAATAGCTATGTAAAACAAAAATACATTAGTTAAATAAAAATATTTGATGGAACAAAAATAATAGTTACGGAGTCAATAAAACAAAAATAATTTAAACGAGGTTAGTAAAATTATAAAAATAATTTCTTGAACAAAAGTTTAAAACAAATTCTTAAAATAGTTATGTAAAACAAAAATATGTTAGTAAAATAAAAATATTTGATGGAACGAAAATTACATTCTGAGTCAATAAAACAAAACAATTTAAAGCGAGGTTAGCAAAATAATAATAAAAATTACGGAACAAAAATTTTCAGTAAAACTAATTCTTAAAAATAAAACAAAAATAATAGTTACAATGTCAATAAAACAAAAAAATATAATGGAAGTTATTAAAATCAAAATAATTTACAAAACAAAAATAATAGTTAACATTAAAAATAATTTCGTTATTTTGATTTTTAGCTTATTTTCTTCTTAGAAATTTCTTTATTCATAAAATATAATATAATTTAATAAAAGTAATCATTCAAAAGGAAAAACTTATTTGAGTTCATATTCTATTTGAATGACGGAAAAAATTCAAGTTTATTCAAAAACATTTATTATACAGATTTTATGAATAATATAAAGTGTTCGGGGTTGTCAGGTCATAAATTTATACTTAAAATTAGGATTCCAATAATGCTATTGAGAAACATTGACCATGTTGCAGGGTTGTGCAATGGAACAAGATTAATCATCATAAATCTTAGGAATCATATTGTTAAAACAAAATTTTGAAAACACGCAATGTTGGAGAAAATGTTTTTATCCAGATTGTCATTAACTCTATCCGATATAAGATTGTGTTTCAAGTCTCGAGACAATTTACATTCCTGATATTATATACAGTGACAATTAACAAATGCTAAAGTTAATAATTACACGTAGGTCTATATTGGAAAAAAAACAGTATTTAGCTATATGTCGTAGTTTTTAGAGTAACAAATTATTTTGGTTTGAAAATATTGATAAACGATAAAGATTAAAAACCAACTTATAAGACAACAGAAGTTATGTATAAAGATTTTTTTTTAGAATTTATAATAATTAGTGATATACTTATATATAATTATTAATAAATATATCTTTACTATTTTATTTACGTATAATTTAATTAACATGCGTATAAAATACAAAAAAAAACTAATTTAAGATAACGAGACTTACTTTTTAAAGTGAGC
>JABEVN020003336.1:0-18586 GCA_013146195.2 Codonopsis lanceolata | reverse complement strand
TAATAGGTTGATTAGGCCAATTAGGAAGGAGGTTTAAGTACTAATGGATCACAAAAGCCGGAAGGAGGAAAACCCGAGAGCTTAACAATGTAGTGAGGCGGCGCCATGCCTCGTCATGCGCCGCCGATACTGGAAGGGTTCCATTTTTCATTTGCTCGCATTTGGGGCGGGCGCTCACTGAAACCGAGCGTCGAACTTCGAGCACCAAACTTGACTCAAACAAGTCCCAAATGGTCCTCCAAGCTTATGGGCAACCATTCTAGGTCTAACACAACTCAAAACATGTCCGAAACACACCCGAACAACACCGGAACAAGGTAGACAAGGCTCGAATCATGCTAACGATTGGTTGACGAATCAAACCCGATCAAACGTTAATAAAACTAGGTAACTTCGGGCATGGATAAGGCTTGTTTAATCATGGTTATGACTTGAATACAAGTCCGAACTCAAGGAACAATTCGCACGTCGAAATACGAGCAATACGGAGACGGAAATCGCTAAGGCCAAAACAAAGCAAGAATGTTTCTAAACTTCCAATCAAGCTTACACTATGATCAAGGCGAATGTTCTAAGTCATCTATGGAAGACAATAGAACCCTAACAAGTCTCGTTGAGTGCAAATCATGCTAAGGCAACACTCAAGGCATAACGGCAGGAATGCTAAGCATAGAAGGTAATCAAGCCGACAAGGAGTTGCAATAATGATAATATTTACGAACTGTATGACAAATAGAACATCTAATCATGTTAAGGCTTTAAACAAACAAGTTATTAAGGTATAAAACAAGTAATGCAAGTAATGGGTTTGGGTTCTCACATCCTCCCCACTTAAAGGAATTTAGTCCCTAAATTCTTACCAGAGTCATCGAATAGAAAGGGTACTTCTCTCTCATATCAAGCTCGGTCTCCACGTGGCTTCCTCAATATCATGATTCTTCCACAAGACCTTCACCAAGGGAATTTTCTTTGTCCTCAACACTTGCTCTTTTCGTGTCCGTAATCCTCACCGGCTTCTCATCATAAGAAAGGTCGCTCAAAAGTAATCTCATCATAGTAAGGACATGCGACTCATCCTTCAAGTATTTGCGTAGCATCGAGACATGAAAGACGCCATGAACATCCGATATAGACGGCGGCAATGCTAATCGATACGCCAAAGCTCCAATCCTTTCTAGGATCTCAATGGTCCAATGAATCGAGGTGAAAGTTTACCCTTCTTTCCAAATCGCTAGTACGCGTCGGGCGATACTTTCAAGAACACATAGTCACCAACACGAAATTCTAAGTCGCGTCTCGGGTTGTCCGCGTAGCTCTTACATCTACTACGGGCTGTAAGCAATCTATCTCTAATAAGCTTCGGCTCTCGGCCCATTTGTTGTACCATCTCCGAACCCCAAAGTTTAGCTTCCGCACCAACCTCATCCCGGCAAATCGGTGAGCGACACTTGCGCCCATATAAAAGCCTCATATGGCGCCATCTCTTATCTTGGGCTGGTAACTATTATTGTATGCGAATTCGGCTAACGGTAAGTGGGAATCCCAACTACCCTTGAAATCCATGGCACAAGCACGCAATGTATCCTCCAATACTTGAATCAATCTCTCAGATTGACCATCAATCGGTGAAAAGCGTACTAAAGTTTAACCGTGCCCAAGCCTCACGCAAGAATGCCAAAAATCTAGAAGTGAACTCAGGGGTCTCTATCGAAACAATGCTAAGCTGGAATGCCGTGCAATCTCACGATGTCTGGACATACAATGCGCCAAGCCCGACTCAAACTATAAGTCATCGCATGATAGGGGATAAAATGTGAAGATTTGGTCAACCTATCCCACAACAACCCAAATGCGCCGAAACCTCGGCGAGTGCGTGGCAATCTGTCACAAAATCCATGGTGATATGCTCCCACTTCCACTCCAGGTATCTCAAGTGGTGGAAGTAACCACCGGCGAGGTCTCGGTGTTCGGCCTTAACTTTGCGACACGTCAAGCATCTAGACACATAGTGCGCAATTTCTCTCTTCATCCCATTCCACCAAAGCTGTCTCTTCAAGTCCACATACATTTTGGTACTCCACGGATGTATAGTATACTTGGCCTTGTGAGCCTCATCAAGAACCATGCGCTTAACCCCATCGGTAGAAGGCACACAAACCCTACCTCGAAAAGTCAAGAATCCCATCGGTGTTCAAAGCAAACTCCGGTGTCTTACCATCACCCAACCATCAATAATCTTCCACTAACTCGGAATCGAAACTTGAGCCTTCTTAATCAACTCAAACAATGCGGGCGTAGCACGCACGCTAGCAAAAGATAATCCCTATGCTCATTCGCAACTGGACTCCATTCTCGGGACGTCCTCAAGCATCTTCCACTCCTTCATCATCAAACAAGACATATCGCCTTCCTACTCGAGGCATCCAGACAACATTAGCTTTCCCGGATGATATGAAATAATGCGATCATGATCCTTAAGTTTCTCCATCCATCGCCTGCATCGCATATTCAACTCTTTTTGTGAAAAGAGATACTTCAAACTCTTATGATCGGTGAATATCTCAAACTTAGCCCCGTAGTAAAGATAATGCTTCCACTTGTGGAGTGCAAAGATGATAATTTGCCGGTTCAAGGTCATGTGTCGGGTAATGCGCTCATAAGGTGATAGCTTCCTCGAAGCATAGGCAATAACTCTCCCACGCATAAGCACGCAGCCCAAGCCTTCTAACGGCGTCGCTTATAAATCACAAAGTTCTCACAACCAGCGGGCAATGCCAAAATAGGAGCCGTAGTCAACCTCCTTTTCAACTCACGAAAACTAGCCTCGCACTTATCACTCCACATAAAGTAGACTTCTAGAGTCAAGTTAGTCATCGGAGTAGCGATCTTGAAAACCCCTCAATGAACCTACGGTAATAACTTGCGGAGCCCAGAAACTACGGACCTCGGTCACCGTACTAGGCGTCTTCCACTTAGTAATCGCCTCAACCTTGGATGGATCCACCGCGATACCATCTCTAGACACCACGTGCCCTAGGAAAGAAACTTGCTCAAGCCAGAAAGCACACTTACTAAATTTCGCGTAAAGTTGCTTCTTCCGAAGATAGAAAGAACTTCTCTCAAGTGATTCGCATGTTCCTCTCGTGACTTGGAGTACACAAGAATGTCATCAATAAATACCACTACAAAGCAATCGAGATACGTGGAAAACCCTATTCATCAAGTCCATAAAAGCTGCAGTGCGTTGGTCAATCCAAATGGCATCACAACAAACTCATAGTGACCATAACGCGTACGGAAGGCCGTCTTCGGGACATCCTCCGCTCTAACCCTCAACTGGTGATAGCCGCTCCTCAAGTCAAACTTGGAATAGACAACTGAACCCCGAAGTTGATCAAAAAGATCGTCAATGTGTGGCAAGGGATACCTATTTTTGATAGTAACCTGGTTCAACTGTCGATAGTCTATACAAAGCCGTAAACTACCATCCTTCTTCCTTACAAACAACAGGTGCACCCCAAGGAGATACACTCGGTTTAATGAACTCCTATCTAGAAGTTCTGTGATCCTTCAACTCTCGCAATCTCATGAGCCATACGGTAAGGTGCCCTAGAAATAGGCGAAGTCCCTGGCAATAGTTCAATACAGAACTCTAGTTCTCGGTCGGGAGGCAAAGCATACTCGGAAGAAAAGACATCGGGGAACTCATTAACTACCGGGATATCCTCTAGCTTAGCAGAAGACATGCTAGTATCAAGAACACAAGCTAAATACCCCGTACACCCGCGCGATAAGAGTTGTCTAGCCCGCAAAGCAGAAATAATATGAACCCCACTCATAGCATGATCACCCGAAAACACAAACTCCGGAATACCGGGCATGGCAAAAGTTACTTTCTTACGGCGGCAATCAACTAAAGCATGGTGTACACATAGCCAATCCATACCAAGAATCACATCAAAGTCTCTAATAGGCAATACTACCAAATCAGCATGCAAGACTCGATCATGAACAAGCACATCACAGCCTCTATAGACCTCGAGGCCAACAAGCAATCACCCAGCGGTGTAGACACCTCAAGCACATAAGGTAGCTGGGCGGGGCAAAACACATAAATGTTCTAGGAAATGCGATGCAACATAAGAATGAGTAGAACCGGGATCTATAAGAACTTCGAGCATGATGACCGAAGGCGAAAGAGTACCTCCGATCACAGTAGACTCGGGAACACCTCGTGATCAAGCGAAAACACGAGCTGCGCCTTAGGGCGCCATCGCTATCCCTCTTGGACCCAGGCTAGCTGAACCGACCAGGGGCTGCTCTAGACTTAGGACAGTCTTTGAGCCGATGATTTGGATCTCCACAACTAAGACACGTGCCAAGTCTGGTCCGACACTTCTCGCTAGAGTGCCCAATCTTATTACAGTAAGAACAAACCAATGGTCCTCATCGAGTCGTGCCCACGAGGGTAGAGCACTACTACCGCGACTCTCGAGGCGGGCGCCTATCGACCACGGGCGATGCCTATTCGACCACGCTGCGGCGATTGCCACGGTAGCCGGACCGATTTCGAAAGATCGACCTCTACCGGCCGCGGTCGCTGCCGAGAAGACGCACGAGATGCTTACACTGTGCTCCTCAATGTCTCGCTCGATCTCATACGCGCGATCTACCGCTCCGTGTCTAACTAGCGTAGGGATAACAAGCGCTGTTTCTGTATTCGGTCTTCAACCCCTTCACGAACCTCACGGGTCTGTGTCTCTCATCTTGCACCGGTGTGCACAATAGCGGGACAACTTCGGTGAATTTAGAAGAATCTTGAGCTATAGACATGGAACCTTGCTCCATTCTGGAATTCTTTCTCCCTTCATTTGTCTAATCACTGTAGGCACATAAGTAGCCCTAAACTACGCCTCAAATGTAGGCCACACTGCGCCACCCGATTCAACTCCCAACTAGCAAGTAGAACTTCCCACCAATGATTGGCGGCTCCTCTAAGCTTATAGCGGCTAAGATTCACTTTCTCCTCATCCGTGCAATCCAGTGTTGCAAAGATTTTCTTTACATCCTCAAGCCATAGCTCGGCCATACTAGCATCCGCCTCTCCCTCAAAAGATGGAGGCTTCATTTTCAAGAATCTCTCTAACACGGCATTATTCCGTGCCCTAGCACCCGGTGGTATAGCTGCAGCGGTGGCGACACTCTCGCCTCGATGCAGGGGGTGGTGGTGGAGGTACATTCGACCACGGCCAAGGCTGGGCCATCTCGGTCATAAACTACGTCATACGGCGGTACAAATCGCCATCGAGCATTCATGCCCACTTTGGATTCGGTGGTGGAGGTGGTAACTCCACTTCGGGTTCCTCGGGGAACTCTCTGGGTCGGCCTCTACCTCGGCCTACACGTGCGCTCTAGGGTTCACCATCAAGCACCTATAAGAATTCACTCGACGTTAGAACATCACACCAAGAAACAACCCACCTAGGCCATGGAACCTATCCTGGCCGATAGCTAACCTAAAACAAGCTCTGATACCAACTGTGGCGACCCGGCCCGGGCCCGAGATGGGACCGAGGGTCGGACCGCCCAAATAAGGAGGGAAAACAAGTGGGCAATTAAACATGCAAGGACTTAATTTACAAAAACGACGTGACGCAACATTAGAGCGTAGCACGCCTCGGCACCAAGCAGCGGATATTTTTAAAACTTTTAAACGATAAGCGGTTAAACAATATAACCAAGTCTTCGGCGACACTACATGCCGGAACCCAAGCTAACAGTTTATGGACAAGGATTAAAGAAGAGCTAATAGCATGCTCAGCGGAAGACTAATACGTGGAGGGATAATAACAAGTTAACCAAAGCTCGGCTTACACAATGCCGGCACAAAAAGGGTTACAAGTACTACAAGTATTAAACTACTAGCAGCTAAGAAGATTTACAATCAAGTTCTACACAAATACCCATGCATAGTCTAGTTGACTTGCTTAACCCGTCGTCCTTACAAAATTATAAACAAGAGTAAGAGGCCATCAAAACCACCTCTTCAAGAATCAACGGTCACCAAAAGGGCACAAGGCACGAACACGGCTAGTCAACGCGGGACTGTCTTGCTAGGATCTAAAGCGATAAAAAGGGGAAAGGGTAAGTCATAAAGACTTGTAAGCTATTAATCATGCATGTCATGGCAAGATGCAACATTCAAGGCAAGATATAGTCACATAAGCATAGAGTTATATATCCAGGATGCACATTGTTTCACATAAGTGCGCATAAATAAATCACATAGGATAAGGATATATGGAGGCCAGGGCCGCTACGTAGTTCTGCATACAAGCGTTATACGGAATGTGCGGGTATCGAATGTGTGTAAGTACATCGATCTTCCGAGGAGATGCAGGGATAGTCACCGGTGATGCTCTTATATGATTACAACATGGGAGCTACTTCCCACTGTGGCCAGGAGGCGTGTGTGAACAAAGGCGGGATGCCATTTGGACTCATGCAATGCCAAGTAATGTATACTTAACAAAATTCTCAAGTAGAGAGCGAGGTCGACAAGAGCGATCTCGTTCAAGACAAGTAAATTATTCTTATCAATAACCAAGTAGGGTTGAGTTCGACAAGAGCGAACTCACATGTCAATTAGTCATTCCATAATATGACGTTCAAGATCAAGCAAGGCAATCAATTCAAGTTCAAAGTCTAGAATCATTATTCTTAGGGAAGCAGCGTTAAAAGCGTCGTAGGGATTGATCGGTGAGCCGGTATTGTTCAATAGCTCGCTAAACTTGACTCAGTTGAGTCGTCTCTAACAATTCATCCAATAGAGTTAGGGCGCTAAATGCATCACAACCCTTTTCTAAGTTCTCGTATATGATCGGTAGGTCATTAATCCATTCAACGACCGTAGTTAAGAATTATCGATAATTCGAATTCAAGGGACCTTAGAATCATTCTTTCAAGGTTATTAAAATGCAAGGGTCCAAGAACATTATTTACTCGTAAGGGAACATAGAACACAATTTATTCTAGGCCTAGGACCCAATTCAAAAGGATGATCAATACAAGGCATAGGAAACCCTAGAAATCATAATTCCCAAGAGTTATCAAAATTCATTAACCCAAGAACATTAGTTGTTCCTAAGGAAGCATAGAACATAATTAATTCTAGGCATAGGTCTAATTGAACAAGATGAACATATCAATCAAAATCTCAAAAGACCAATTCATTCACAATCATGGCTTGAACATGGTAGAGCATGGAAATCAATAGAAAAGGGGAAACATGGCATGTCTAACATACAACCTAAGGGGAAATTAATAGCTTACATTCACCAAGGAAAATGAAGGTTTGAGCACAAAGTAATCGGATGGAAACGATCTCCTCGTCGGTAGCTTCACTCCGGTAGTCTCGGTTTGGCAATCGGAGGTCGGGAGCTCAATCTAGGGAAGAGACACACACTAATCTCACCTTTTCTCTACACACACAAGCATGGCAAGAGAGAGAAGAAGAAATCTGATAATGGGGCTTTAAGTTTGATTAGCAAAGGGGTGGAGCTTTTATACCTTGCATGGTTTGGGTGGAATTCCACATGTCAAGAGGAGGAGGGTGGTGGAATCCACATGTCTAATGGAGGTTGTTTGAGATTAGGACTAATCTAATTTGATTAGGGTTTAATAGGTTGGATTAGGGCCAATTAGGAAGGAGGTTTAAGTGGCTAATTGGATCACAAAAGCTGGAAGGAGGAAAATCCCGTAGAGCTGAACAGAAAGTGAGGCGGGCGCCTCATGCCTGGCCATGCGGCCGCCTCAGATACTGGGAAGGGTTCCATTTTTCATTTGCTCTCAGTACTTGGGGCGGGCGCCTCACTCGAGCCATGCGGCCGCCTGAACTTCTGGAGCACCAAAACTTGACCTAAACAAGTCCTAAATGGTCCCAAGCTTATGGGCAACCATTCTAGGGTCTAACACAACTCAAAACATGTCCGAAACACACCCGAACAACACCCGGAACAAGGTAGGACAAGGCTCGAATCATGCGACGATTGGTTGACGAATCAAACCCGGATCAAACGTTAATAAAACTAGGGTAACTTGGGCATGGATAAGGCTTGTTTAATCATGGTTATGACTTGAATACAAGTCCGGGAACTCAAGGAACAATTCGCACGTCGAAATACGAGCAATACGGGAGACGGGGAAATCGCTAAGGCCAAAACAAAGCAAGAATGTTTCTAAACTTCCAATCAAGCTTACTATGATCAAGGCGAATGTTCTAAGTCATCTATGGACGACAATAGAACCCTAACAAGTCTCGGTTGAGTGCAAATCATGCTAAGGCAACACTCAAGGCATAACGGCAAGGAATGCTAAGCATAGAAGGTAATCAAGCGACAAGGAGCGTAATAGTGATAATACGAACCAGGTATGAGCAAATAGAACATCTAATCATGTTAAGGCTTTAAACAAACAAGTTATTAAGGTATAAAACAAGTAATGCAAGTAATGGGTTTGGGTTCTCACAAAGCTATTGATTCCCCTTAAGATGAATGCTAGAAATGCCATGTTCCCCCTCTTCTTATGATTCCCATGCTCATACCATGTCCATGCCATGTTTGATGATAATTTTGAGTTTATGAGATTTTTGAATGATATGTCATCTTGTTAATTTAGTCTTATGCCTAGAATTAAATGTGTTCTATGCCTCCTTAGGAACAACTATTGTTCTTGGACTAATGAATTTTGACAACTCTTAGAGATTGTGATTTTTAGGGTTTCATAAGCTATGAATTGTTCATCCTATTGATTTGGTCCTATGCTTAGAATTAAATGTGTTCTATGCCTCCTTAGGAATAACTATTGTTCTTGGACTAATGAATTTTAATAACTTTTAGAATTAATGGTTCTAAGGTTCCCATGAATTTGAATTATTGATAATTCTTGACTATGGTTGTTAAGTGGATTAATGGCCTAGTCTACCCTATACGAGAACTTAGAAAAGAGTTTAGGATGCATTTAGCATTTAAATTCTATTGGATGAATTTTTAGAGACGACTCAACGGAGTCAAATTTAGTGAGCCATTGAACAATACCGGCTCAATGATCAATCCCTACGACATTCTAAACACGTTTCACTAAGAATAATAATTCTAGACTTTTGAATTTGGATTGATTACCATGCTTGATTTTAGATGTCATATATAGAATGCCTATTTGACATGTTGAGTTCGCTCTTGTCGAACTCAATCCTACTTGATTATTGATGAGAATAATTTACTTGTCATGAACGAGATCGCTCTTGTCGACCTCGTTCACTACTTGAGAATTTGTTAAGTAAACACTACTTGGCATTTGCATGAGTCCAGCTGGCATACCCGTCTTTGTTCACACACGCCTTCACTGTGGCCATAGTGGGGAAGTAACCCCCTTGCTGTAACCATTAGAGCATCATTGGTGTGTCTATCCCGGGCATCTCCTCGGAAGGTCGATGTACTTACACACATCTGACACCTCACATTCCAGATAACGCTTGTATGCAGGAACTACGTAGCGGCCCGGCTCTCCATATATCCTTATCCTATGTGATTTAATTATAAGCACCTATGTGAAACAACGTGCATTTTGGATATATGTTCTATATGCTTATGTGACGATATCTTGCCTTGTATGTTGCATATTGCCATGACATGCATGATTGATAGCTTACAAGTCTTTATGACTTACCCTTTCCCCTTTACTGCTTTAGATCATAGCAAAACAGGTCCATCTCGTTGAGGCTTGCGGTGTTCGTGCCTTGTTCCCCTTTTGGTCCGACGTTGAAGTTTGAAGAGGTGGTTTAGATGTCCTCTTCCTTACTTTTATATTTTGCAAGGACGATGGGTTAAAGCAAGTCAATTAGACTATGCTTGGGTATTTGTATAGAACTTGAACTTGTTACTTTTAATAGCTACTTGTAGTTTAACACTTGTAGTATTTGTATTCCTTTTGATGCCGGCATTGTGTAAGCCGAGCTTGGTTATCTTGTTAATAGTTCACTACGTATAAGTCTTCCGCTGAGCATCCTAATAGCTCTTATTTAATTCTTGTCCATAAACTGTTAGCTAGGGTTCCGGCATGTAGTGTCGCCGATGACTTGGTTTAATTGCTTAACTGTTATATCAGGTTTGAGAAGTTTTAAAAATACCGGCCTTTTGGTGCCGAGGTGTGCTACGTCTCTAATGTTGCGTCACGTCGTTTTCTTAAATTGAGTCCTTGCATGTTAATTGTTTACTTGTTTTCCCCCTATTTGGGCGGTCCGACCCTCGGTTCCACCTCGGGCCTGGGTCGGGTCGTCACAGTTGGTATCAGAGCTTGTTTATAGGTTAGCTATCGGCCAGGATAGGTTCCATGGCCTAGGTGGGTTAGTTTCTTGTGTGATGTTCTAACGACGAGTGAATTCTTATAGGTGCTTGATGGTGAATCCTAGAGCAGATCGTGTAGGCCTAGGAGAGCTCCAGATGAGCCTGAGGTAGAGTTGCCACCTCCTCCACAGGGTCCAGCTGGTATGAATGCTCAGATGGCGGATATGTACCGTCGCATGACGGAGTTTATGACCGAGATGGCTCAGCTTGGCCATGGTCAAAATGTACCTCCACCACCACCACCCCCAGAACCGGAGGCGAGAGTGTCGCCACCGCGTGCTGTTATACCACCGGGAGCTGGGGCACGGAATAATGCTGTTCTAGAGAGGTTCTTGAAGATGAAGCCTCCATCTTTTGAGGGAGAGGCGGATGCTAGTGTTGTCGAGTTATGGCTTGAGGATGTGAAGAAGATCTTTGCGGCGCTAGATTGCACGGATGAAGAGAATGTGCTTTTAGCTGCGTATAAGCTTAGAGGAGCCACCAATCATTGGTGGGAGGTTCTACTTGCTAGTTGGGAGTTGAACCAGGTGGCGCAGGTGTGGCCTACATTTGAGACAGAGTTTAGGGCTTCTTATGTGCCTAATGTGGTTAGACAGCGGAGAGAGAAAGAATTCCAGGAGCTAGAGCAGGGATCTATGTCTATAGCTCAGTATTCTTCTAAATTCACTAAGTTGTCCCGTTATTGTGCACATCTAGTGCTGGATGAGAACACACAGACCCGTGAGGTTCGTGAAAGGGTTGAAAAAGTATAAGAAGCGCTTGTTATCTCTGTTGGCGGTGCAGGAGTGCGGTGGATCGTGCTTATGAGATTGAGCGAGACATTGAGGAGCACGCGAAGCCTCTGTGCAAACTTCTCGATGCGCCGGCAGTAGAGGTCAGTCATCTGGGAATCGGTCTGGCTATCAGGGCAATCGTCGCAATGGTGGTCAGAATAGGCATCAGTCTGGTGGACAGAATAGGCGTCCGTATGAGAGTCGTGGTAGTAGTGCTCCTACTCCTCAGGGGCAGCAGACTCAGAGTAGTGGACCATTGATTTGTTCTTATTGTAATAAGATTGGGCATTCCAGTGAGAAGTGCAGAACCAGACTTGGTACTTGTCTTAGTTGTGGAGATCCTAGTCATCAGCTCAAAGACTGCCCTAAGTCTAGAGCAGCTCGCCCTTGGGGTCGGGCCTGCAGGTCCAAGAGGGACAGTGATGGGCGTCCTAAGACGCAGGCTCGTGCTTTCGCGCTTGATCAGCGAGGTGTTCCCGAGTCTACTTCTGTGATTGGAGGTATTCTTTCAGTTTTCGGTCATCATGCTCGAGTTCTTATAGATCCGGGGTCTACTCATTCTTATGTTGCATCGCATTTCTTAGAACATTTATGTGTATTGCCTGCCCAGTTGCCTTATGTGCTTGAGGTGTCTACACCGTTGGGTGATTGCTTGTCGGCGTCTGAGGTCTATAGAGACTGTGATGTGCTTGTTCATAATCGAGTCTTGCATGCTGATTTGGTAGTATTGCCTATTAGAGACTTTGATGTGATTCTTGGTATGGATTGGCTATGTGTACATCATGCTTTAGTTGATTGCCGTCGTAAGAAAGTAACTTTTGCCATGCCCGGTATTCCGGAGTTTGTGTTTTCGGGTGATCATGCTATGAATGGGGTTCATATTATTTCGCATGGGCTAGACAACTTTTATCACGTGGGTGTACGGGGTATTTAGCTTGTGTACTTGATACTAGCAGGTCAACTGCTAAGTTAGAAGATATTCCGGTAGTTAATGAGTTCCCTGATGTCTTTTCTACCGAGTATGCCTTACCTCCCGACCGAGAGCTAGAGTAGCTTGATACTTGCTTCAAAATATTCCTAGATTTATTCGGATCATACCCTTTAACTTTTGAATTGAAGAAGACTGCTGGTGTTATTGGTGAAACCGCATGGGCAGGTACTGCGTATTATTTGTTGCTGTATATGCTACTGTATATACTTCGTGTCTGACTTGTGTTTCAATTGCTCATTTTGACCGTCTGTGTCAGGCTGCTGGTTGAAATTCAGCACAGTGTAGAGTTTTTATTGCAACCCTCCTTCAATTACTTAGTTATATAATACGGTGCTTATATGACTACTTATGTGTATTTTGTTACTTACTTCTTCATAGCAATTTATTATATTGCTTAATAGAAGTGGTTCATATATGTTGAACTTGGATTGGGATCACTACATAAACAACAACAAGGCTGCACGAGAGGCAATGTGTTTTCTAATGGACTGACAAATCGGGAGAAACGTGTGCTATGTCCAATTTCCCTAAAAATTTGATGGGATAGACATGAACGATTGATATGCCAACAGGAAGACAATCTTCTTTGATGTAAGTCCCTGGAGAAGGAAAATAATAATATGAATTAGAAATAAACTGCATAATTGTAACCGAAAACAAAAAAAAAAATCCTCATTTATGTCCTTTCCATTTTTTGGTAGATTAACATGAAAGGTTTAGATGGGATTCAGGGTCATGTATATGTTGGTACAAGATATGTCTTTAGAAGACATGCTTTATACATCTACGAGCCTATAAAGGGTCCGAAGCGCCCAAAAATGGTAAATGATGATGGATGTGTTGCGGAAGTAAATGATGTTCTCGTTTTCTCTTCTTGATTGTTGGTCAAGTTTTAATGGAATCAATTGGTAAATATATAGATGTTTAGTAGGTCGAGTTTAATAGATTATTTTTCAGATTCTGTATTCTTTGCTCTTTCTTAGTTTGATGATAGATGTAGATAATTTGTTCCCTATTTCAAGGGAAAGTACTTGAGCATTTAAAGCATATAAAGCACCAATATGAAGCTAGCTAGTACATATTATGTTCCACAAACAGGAACAATTCAGTAAGCACACATTTAAATGGGTTTATTGTGTCAAGCATTATGTTTGTTCTTAATGTATAAGTATGAATTTTTTCTTGGTCTGTATACTATGGCTCTTGGGTTTGGGCTAATCTACCGTAACCATGCATTATTTAGGAATAATTGAATTGGTTTAAGCAACGCTTGATCGTAACTCCTCGGTCTTTATATTCTGCACATTAACTTGAGGATCTACATGAGTACATCGTAAATTATTTTGCACTCCACTTGCAACTTGAGAGCACTTGAGGACTCTCAATTTGTTATAGTGCTAGAGATGAGGAGAATGACTATGGAACGAGGTGCATGCATGCGAATCTTAGATATTCCATTTTTGACTCAACATCTTACCAATTTGTTTGTTTGCAGGTAGACACGGTGAACTCTGGTCTTAATCAGATTGGGTATGGCATTGATATGATCCATTAAATGGTTTATGGGTTGGTGAGTTGTTAAAGATTTAAAATAGTTGGCATGCTACACTTGTATAAGTTTGATCAGATGGTTTTTGACTAATGTTTTAATGGTTATCATCTTGATAGGAAGGAAAACTTGACCTTCATGAAAGCAAGGTGTCGATTTTTATTTATTTATTTTTCTTTCTTTTCTTTAGTTTATAGTTCATTTTTCGCATATCTTTCGAGCATTGTAATCTCTTAACTGGCCCTAAACCCGGGTTTTCTCCTTCATTTCTTAATCGCATGATACAGATATGACCAATGTGATTATGGCATCTCTGTCAATTAACCGGAGGGGTTAAAGATGGGCAAAATGCTACACTTTTGAAGGTCAGGTGTTCTACTTTGTGGGTAGAAATGAGTAGTCATTCCAATAACTTGAGAGTCCCTTTACTCCTTTTTTTATCTTACTTTTCCTTCTATAGTTTACTAATATGAACCAATAAATAGAATATAACATAAAACTGCTAAATGTTTGCACTGATCCTAACTTTATCACCCGCACGTTCTTAACACAAGTTTTAAGAACTAAGCAATTAGGAAACCTGAAGGAAACATAGTTTTAATTAAAGCAGTTCTCTTCTCTACGATTAAAATTCAAAAGAACCGCAGTATCTCATTGATAATAAATATTTGACCTTCTCTTGTAAGAAGAGTTCTTGCCTTATCTTAGGCATGCTACTTCATTACTTGTCCATGTTAGGTAGAGTATCCTGCGTCGACTAATGCATGGTTTATGCCCTTATTATGCTGGCATGGAATGTTAGACCATGAAATTTACTTTCCCAGTCATTTCTATCAAACCTTAGTGAAAGCCAATATTCTCTTTCTTCTAAACAAAGTGAATGGTTTCATATTTGCTGCTATTACGTTCTTGTTAAAATTGTTTTGATTTTGTTTCTAGTTTTAATTTCCGCCTTTTGATCTTTTTGCCTGTTCTATATAGAATCCTTTGGAAATAAGTTCACCTGCAATTTTGGATCACTATTATGAAAATGGAATTTCATATATATTCTCATCTACCGCAATCAAGAACTCTGAAAGATGATTACAAGCATTTTAGATCTTTCCAATTGGAATATCTGAAACAACATAACCCGAGAAGGAAGGCATCTGACATTAATGACAACCATGAAAGAAGATAAAACAAAAATTAGCTATTGAAGAAGAAAGTGCTATCTAAAAGTAATAACAGTATATCTCTAGATCCTGAAGACATAGGTAAAAGTTATAGACGTTAACATGGTTGAGTGTAACTAAAATGCGAAGTTAATATGAAAATGTGGTAAAACTAGGAAGGATAGAAGTTGTAATAAACAAATTCGTGAGACAATAAAAGTTTCCCAAATAGAAGACGAAAAAACGAGAGGAAATCCCTTAAGATGGTTTGCACACATACATCGTAGACCACTTAATAGCCCATTAGTCTAAGCAGTAACCAAACTATGAGTAGGGGAAGGGGAAGACTAAAACTAACATGGCCATCTGTAATAAAGATATGAAATGAGTGTGGTGTGTGTGATGACCTAGCTTTGAACCAAATTAGAAAGGCGGAGAATGATTCATGTAGCCAACCCCAAGTGATTGGGATCAAGGCTGAGTTGAGTGAGGCGAAGTTAACGATGTGAAGGAAATTCACATGTACCATTGTTACAGAGAATAAGCATACTGCTCTCTGAAGAAGTAAATGCAAAAACAGGAAATATCTCATCTCCCTGTTCTCTCTGATTAGTTCCTATTAATCATGGATTTATTTTTCTGTCAAGTATTATTACTTCCTATTAATCCTAAATTGATGTACTGGGTTCATATTTTAGCTGAAATAAGACTAACCTTTTTTTTTGTTCACCTGCATACTCGTATGTCTTCCAAAGGCAAGTATTAATTCAATCAAGATGGACTATTATGCATAGAGTTATGTAATATGTTACTTAAATTGAAATTCTAATTTGGATTGATTTCTGCAGCAACATGAAACTTTAGTTTCAATCACGCAACTAAGGAAGAGAAAGATGGAGATTCCCAACAGGTTTGAGTGCTGCTGCCGCTGTTTGCTTTGTAATCTTTTTTTTTCTTCTTTTGTTTTATCACTTATTAGGGATTTTACATATTTCTTATGTTCACAATCATAGTAGATTACTCTGTTCTGAGATTGTAATTCATATCGCTATTCTATTGTGAGATAGTTGATTGCTAGTTCACAATCGTAGTACATTACTCTGTTGTGAGATTGTAATTCGCATCGCTGCTCCTAAGCGTATATGTATTTTGTTGACTTATAAGCAATACAAAGTAGAATGTGATAGTTCATATGTATCTTTTTGTCATTTATCTCTTTGTTTGATTGGTAATTATTTTCAAATAAGTGTTGCGCGCCTAGCTAAATATGTCGAGAAATCCTCATTATTTGACCTTATGATGCATAGAATATTTCAATGATCAATGTTGTTCAAAACGATATAAACTTTGGACAGGAGATGTGATATCTGAATTGATGGACTAGCTTCATATTGAAGAGGTTGAGTTTGACTTGAGGTAGGAGGAGGAAAATCAAAACATAATTTTTTTTTTTTTAAATAATGATTCACAACGTTTTTTTATAAAACATTGTGAAAGACTTTTCGCAACGTTTTAACAAAAATGTTGTCAAAAGACTTTTCGCAACGTTTTAACAAAAATATTGTGAAAGACTTTTTACAACGTTTTTACAAAAAACGTTGTGAATAACTAACAACAACGTTTATCAAAAAATGTTGTGAAAAACATTTAACAACGTTTCTTAGAAAACGTTGTGAAAGACATTTAACAACGTTTTTTTTAAACGTTTCGAAAAACCATAAAAAAAAGACCCTATTACAACATTGGATAAGACAACGTTTCAGAAAACGTTGTTAAAGGTCTATTACAAAGTTTTAAAAACGTTGTTAAAGGGGATTTTTTGTTGTAGTGTATTAAGAGTGTTACTTTGTATTTTAATAAAAATTATAATAAATTTTCATTTATAGTGTCACTTTTAACATTAAAATGTGTCACTTTTGTATTTTTAATGTGTCACGTTTGGTTTTAAATGTGTCATTTAGCATTTCGCATTTCCTCGTCAAAAATCCGTTAGATCGCTCAAGTATCTCAAAGCAATTGATGCTAACGGATGGCTAACGGAGCTAACAAATGATTAAAACTAAATTTTAAAAGCAGAGGGGCACGGGAGCAAATAGAAGAAATGAGCATTAAAACTAAATTTTAAAGATAGGGCGAATCGAACCCCTGAACGACCTTAGGCTAAACATTAGAGGATAACCACTAACCAACTCGCCTAATCAATTTTTGTAATTATTATTAACATGTTTAATTATTAACCCGCTAATTTCTAAATGGAGCTCCGTCTTACGGATCTAGGATCCGTAAGACTGTCCTACACAAGTCTTTGTCATCAACTAAAGATGTAAGAATAATGTATATTAACATCAATATTTATAGAAAGATGATTATAAGTACATACAAAAAAAGTAATGATAAAATAGTTTCTTACTTCTATTTTTTTTCTTCTCATTTTATACTATTAATATTAGAGAAAGTTGTTAGAAAACACTATTAAAAATATAATAGTAGAAAATATAAATTTTTTTAATGAATTGTGACATTTTTTGTGTTATTTATTATTATTTTTATTATTTAGATTAATTGAGAAAAAGTTGGTGGGTTGGCCCACTTAACCCACAACCCAAGATGGGTTGGGTTGGCTTAACAATTTCCCGGCCCGCCACATTTCATGAATTGGTCCGCCACAAACGGGCAAATGGCAAAAGTTATAGCGGGGCAGTGTTGGCCCGCCCGCGGGTTGGCAACCCACCCCGCTTTCTAACTATCAATATACTATACACAATATAGCTATTCAATCACTTTCTTGATTTTGAGATAGAATACAAGTGGAGCCAACTGATTTTGATACCCCTAGATAATAATATGAGTGTATTAATTCTCCATTTTGCTTCAAGGTTGCGGATAATAATGGAGGGCATCGGCATTTTTCCAAAGACCGCATTATGCTCAAGAAGTCGAGTAGACCAAGATTTCGCTATGCTATGTGATAAGGTCTTGAAAAGAGAAATATTGCTACTTCAAAGATGAAGAATATGATTCAAAATCTAACTCAAAGGGGCGCATAGGACTTGGTTGGACCTCAAAGGGGGTGTGGGGGCGTAGGCCCCACGTTGTACGGAGTTTTTGGTTTTGAGAAGGCGTCACGTTGTAGGCAAGGCGAGACCGCAAGGCAATGCGGGCGATCGCTGCTCTTAAGAAAGAAATCCACAATGTTTTAGCCAACAAGCGCCGCTGCTCGTAAGAAAGCTTAATGCCCGATGACAAGACGGTCGCATTCAAGAGTGAAGGTGACCATGTTTGTGTTGTAAGTTTGTTTTGTTCTTCTTACTTAGGTTGTTTTAGGTTTCTCGTATTTATATCCCAATATAGTTGTAACCTAAACGCCAAGTAGGTTGACATAAGAAAATTTTAAGAGTCTGTTGGCCTCAATCTTTCTCTCTCTCTTCTTTTGTAATTGATCTTGTTATATATTGTGTTTGTTTGTAAAGTATTTTGTTGTTCACAACAGTTATATTTACATTTGAACTTTTATTAATATCATATTCCTTAATACTTTTTTATATGTTTTTTCTCTTTCCTCTAAGGATTTAAATGTAAAATATGGAGATGCAATGTGCCTAAATTTAGGCATTAATCTTTCTTCTAATACTTAATGCTACCAACCATATTTATTTATTACAAAGGACTAAAAAGTGAGTTGAATCCAACTCACATCTGTTCGGCGAAACAAAAAA
>JABEVN020003335.1:0-18593 GCA_013146195.2 Codonopsis lanceolata | reverse complement strand
TCATTTTTAACAACGCGAATTCGACTTTTTAGGAACTACTTGAACAGGACTAACCCATTTACTATCGATATAGGGTAAATTATACCGCATCTAAAGCTTAAGAACTTCTTTCCTAACGACTTCTTCCATGTGTGGGTTAAGTCTTCTTTGTCTTTCTCTGAAGGTTTACTACTTCTAAATGTATTTATGCATGCACATAGAGGACTAATTCCTTTTAAGTCGTAAACTAGGACCATCCTAAAGCTTCTCTATGTGTCCATAAAACTTTTAGAAAATTTGCTTCTTGTTTTTACATTTAGGTAGACTATATAATATGAGGCAAAGTGTTACCTTCCCTAAAATGCATATTTTAAGTGGGATGGTAATGGCTTTAATTCTTCGACTTTGGGAGGTGGAAGGCATAAATTCGATTTTCTGCTTTAATTGTTTCTTTTATTTTAGCCTCATTATTCTCTTCTTTATTTACTTCCTTAATATCTTCTATCTCAATATCTTTTATCTCAATTTCTTCAAAGAGAGATTTTAGAATCTCTACTTCATCATCTTTGATTTCATAACTTTCTTCTACTACTTTTCTCGACTCATCGAGAATTATTTTCGATTCTACCTTTATTTCTTTTTTCATCTTTCTTTTACTAGCTTCTAGCTTTTCTCTTTCTAATCTTTCTTCTTCTTCTATTTCTCTTTCAATTTCCTCAATGTCAATTTTATGGGAGGATAGGGCTATCATCATAGACAATAAATCTATCTCTCTCATAATCTTCCTCTTCTTCAAAAGTTTAGGTTGATAATTTCTCAATCTCATCTATTGAAAAACGGGCACTCATGTCACTAGGTCTATTCATAGCATCAAACACGTAAATTTCAACGTTTCACCTAGGGCCGACATTGTGAGTTTACCATTTTTCACATTAATCATTGTATTAGCAGCGGTTGCCATAAATGGTACGCCTAACAATATTGGGACTTCATTATTAGTGCATATCTTCCTTTCCATCTCTAGAACCACAAAGTCTCTTGGTATGATTAATTTATCAACTTGAACTAGGATATCTTCCACTATACCCAAAGGATATTTAAGCGAGCGATCAGCTAATTGTAATTGCATATTAGTGGGTTTTAGTTCTCCTAAACCTAATTGTTTATAGACCGAGAAAGGCATCAAGTTAATAGTTGCTCCTAAATCTAGCATTGCTTTCATCTTTTTAGAACTTCCCAAGGAGACTTGGATATTAAAACTGTCTGGGTCTTTCAACTTAGGTGGTAATTCGGGTTGTAAAAGGGCTTACGTTTTAAAACAACAATCTTTTCATTGTTTTCAAACTTGTGTTTCTTAGAGTGAAGATCTTTGAAAAACTTTGCATAAGCTTTGGAATATTTTTAATAACATTAAGCAAAGGTAAATTAACATTTACTTTGGATAACATATTATAAATTTCCGTGAATTGTTTGTCCATTCGGTTTTCATAAGTCTTCTTGAACGGAATTGGAGGAACATATGGTGGTGGAGCCACATAAGGTTCCTCTTCTTCTTGATCTAACTCTTTATCTACTTCAATTGTATTATCTTTATTTTGAATTTCTTCTTCTTTTTCTTGTTCCTTATTTGGAACCTCTAACTCTACTTCTACTTCTTTTTCTACCTCTTGATTACTTAAATCATTAATCACTTTATCACTATCACTATCTTTTTCAATTTCTTTCTCTTTTACTTTTTCAGAATTTTCTACTGTAGCATGCATATTGGAAGAAGGATCAGAATCACTTACCTCTTCACCTATCACCTTACCACTTCGCAGAACGGTGATTGACTAGGGAACTTCCTCTCTTCTTCTTTTATTTGCTTCTTGAACTTTCAATATGTTTCTTGATTTTCAATTTCTTCAAGCATGTACTTCATCAAAGCTGCTTGACCTTTACTACCTACTTCTTGCTTGGGAACTTCTTCAATTCTCAATTGGTTTTGATTTGGCATCTGTGGAGGTTGTGGTGGTTGAGGTTGGAATTGTTGAGGTTGCAAAGGCTTATTTCCTCCCCAAGAAAACTTAGGATGATTCCTCCAACAAGATTATATGTATTTGAATAGGGATCATTCCTTAGCCTTTGAGGATACATATTCATAGCATTAGCCTGTTCAGAATACATAGCACTTGACGGACAAAAATTAGTAGCATGAGAATATAATCCACATAGAGCACATGCTTCTTGAATTTGCCAATTTTCAAATTGAGCTTGTGTATTTGAATTATCTTGCAATTGATATAGGCTCCTATTTTTACCTCTAGCACTTTTCTGTTGGGAATTAATACTTAGCATCTCAAATAATTCTTCTAGTGCTTCTGGTGTCATTCTATTAATAGAACCACCACAACCATAGTTTGTAAACTGGCGAAAGACCATGATAAAATTGAAGCACTAACACATGTTGAGCCAAATTATGATGAGGACACATAATAAGCGATTTTTAAATCTATCCCATGACTCATGGAATGTTTCACACAGTTCATTTTGGAATGACATGATTTGTTTTCTATACTGCGTAAGAGATGCATGTTTGTAAAATTTGCTCATAAACAAATCATATAATTGTGCCCAAGTAAAACACTATTTGGTGTTAGGTTCATAAACCATCTCTTTGCCAATTCTTTTAATGCACTTGGAAAATATTTCATTTTAATTTGATCTGACCAACCCTCCTAAAGGAAAAGTACTCATCATGTATTCATATTCTCTTAAGAAAGCCCGACAGATCTTCATGGGGCATCCCATGAAAAGATGGTATGGCATTAAAATAATGTCCTTTTACTCAAAATTCCTAACAAACATCGGCAAGACTAGACATGATGTCACCACATTTAATGAAGGTCTACTAAAGTCATTAATAGTTCTTTGATTTACCACTACTTCCATATTTCTTCTTGCGAGGCTCTTCTTGTCTTTGATTCCTATTGCTGGGTCAACTAGGTTTTTGAGATTACGATTATTGTTATTTTCTTCCATTGTAGGATCAACGGAGGATCCTCTTGATTCAGCTGGATCTTGATTATCGGCTCGAAAGCTAGATTTTCAAAATATTTTGGTATCTTTTAACAATATTTATATCTTGATCTAAGTCTACCAATTCGATTTAAAGATCTACGACCTTGCATAAAAATAAATTAAAGCAATTTAAAAACAACTAACTATTAAAATAAAATAAAATAAAATATTTTTGTATTTTTATTTTTATAAAACAGAAAATTAAACTAAAAACCTAAATTAAATTAAAAACTACGCTACCTACAAACTAACTACGTGAACTAGCTTGTCCCGACAGCGGCGCCAAAAACTTGATCGATGTTTTATTTAATCTTTTTCCTTGCAAGTGGACAAGACTATTATAGAATAGTATTGGAAGCAAGGGTCGAACCCAGAGACAAGTGATCACGAGCAGTGCGATTATAGATAGCAAATTATTAACCTAAGGGGTTTTTATGTTTAATTCTACTCTAATCTACTAGTTATAGATGTTTAACTAATTAGACAAGTAATAACGATATGAAGATCTTATGGTGAGTGGAAATCTAGGATTCCGGGTTTCACTTATATCTCCTTTATGTTCAATTCATAATAATGTCATTCAATGTCTTGGGTTCGTTCACTAAAAATAGATATAGTACGTTGAACAATTGGTTCAGCCTCCATCCCCCATAAAATTCACCCATTCATATCCTAAGCACGCAGGAACTATCAATCTAGTGCGTCACCTAGATTTATGATCTATCACCTCACCTAGATCATGTAAGAACACTCGGTCCTAACTTATCACTCTCGTGCATCGATAGGTCCAATTTATTGTGTTGGTGAGCCGATTACGACATATGCACTTGGTCATGCGGTTATCCGCACCTCTAAGCCTTTATTATTTGCGATTACATTCATTTGTTCAAAGCAAAATAATATAGGGATTGATAAACAACACAATCAACAAGCATTGAATAGACATATGTATATGAATCAAAACATAAATTCGATACAAGTTACCTCCCACCTCCTAGATTAGGGATGAATTAGTTCATCATAGACGATGAACAACACATGAAGATGATGGGAGACATGATTTGATCTTCAATACTTGAAATTACAAAACCTAACTATGTTATACAATCTAAAACTACCTAAAATCTATGTAAAGAGAGCTTCCGGCCGTCCTCCTTATGCTTTTTAGGCTCGGATCCGACTTCTATATATACTGAGTTGTGATTGAATCGAATACTGTGTGAAAATCCGAAAATTGAGCATTACGCCTACCTTGCGGTCGCAAGGTCTTTGGATACCTTGTCCGCAAGGTCTCAGTGTGTGTGGCTTTTGATTCTTTGATTCTTGACTCGGGCCTATCTTGCCTACCTTGCGGTCGCAAGTGCACCTTAGGCACCTATCGCAAGGTGTCAGTGTGCGCGAGTTTTTCTTGTTTCTTCAATTTTCCTCTTTTGCCCTTTCTTGTAATTTGCACTTAAAACCCTGGATTTTTGCGTATTTTCACAATAATCCTGAAACTTACAAAACTCACCAAAAAAATTAATTAGTACTCAAAAGACTCGTGAAATAGCATAATTTAAGTCATAGAAGTATATAAAATCGACGTATAAAATTCATCGATCAGCGAGCAAGCAAGCATACCATCAAGAAATAAAAAAGAAAAACGGGGAATCTATCTATTTCTAGAAAATGGGTCCTAATCCCCAAAATAAAATGACAGAATGAATGCATGTATGTATATATTTTGCAGAATGGAAATAAAGCAGGAAATAATAATATAAGGCCGAAAATGGAAAGATTTTGAAAAATAAAAGCCAGCCCTTTTGTTGTGTCTTGCTCGAAATAAAAAAAGAAACATTACATATATATCATAAATAAATAAATAAATAAATATATATATATATATATATATATATATATATATATATATATTGATTTTTTTTGAAAAATACGAATATTTTCAAGTATATACGTAACAATGTTTGAAATGAAACTGCTGCAAGATGGAGGATCATATCCACAAATATAGACACGGATGTTAAAGGAACGCAATATTAGACTATTTTAAATTAATATAACAAGCATACTTTAGCCAGTAACAAAAGAAAAAAAAGTTTTGGTTAATGAGTCTAGCCCTCCATTTTTATTCATTAAAATAAAAACGATCTCCCCAACAGAGTCTCCACTGTGTGTTCAGGAATCACGATGCTCCGCGCCCCGTGCTCCTTGGATAGGGGGGCGCGTGCGTGCGATGTGCAGATGTGGTGACATCCATCAAGCTCGCTTCCACCCTCCCTTGTCTAGGGGAGGACGAAATCAAAAGTCTTTGGAGGAGTCTTTGGAGGAGTCTTTGTCGTCTTAATAAGCGTTGGAATGCGCCTCAGTTGCCTTTAGTGGATTTTTGATCCAATATGGGAGCTTTGGATTTTCTACGTCAAGTTATCCCTTTCTTAGGGGATACCAGGATATAGGAAAACATCACCTTTCCATTCCCATCCTCCCTTGTTTAGGGGAGAACTTGAAAGTGCAAAGAAAGATGTTGCAGCGCCCCCACTATGGATTTTATGAAAATAACCTAATGGCCTATTTCGGATCATTATGGGTGCTTTGGGTTTTCTACGTCAAGTTATCCCTTGTTTAGGGGATACCAGGACATCGGAATACATCACATTTCCATTCCCATTCTCCCTTTTTTTGGGGAAAACGTGAAAGTGCAAAGAAAGATGTTGCAAGGCCCCACTGGATCCAAAATGTTTTTAGAGTCGCCATCTTTATTTTAAGGCAAAAATAAAGCAAAACCATAAAAACAAAACCATAGATGAAGAAAACGAGTTCGGAGGCTAAGTTACGAGTTGGGAAGGTGCTAGGCACCCAACTCGCCCTTTCGGTCTCAAAACGGTTTTTGGCTAAAGTATGCTTTTTGTTATATTTATTAAACTGATAAATAGAGCATTGACTGCCTACAAATACATCCGTTACATCTATATTATTTACGAACTTACAACAGTCTCTTTTACAAACAATTACAAATATACTTGGAAATATTTGGCCATAGTAACAACTACATTTAGTATTATTTCCTAAATAAATCCGGGCAGCATAACTGCTTATATATTGATATTGAACCAGACCGGAAATAATACATTTACAAATAGAGACTTTGATGAATAAATAGAGTAAATAATTACAAACTTATCTAAAAACATTTTGCCATAATAACGGCTACATTTAGTACTATTTCCTAATTAAATCCGGACAGCACAACTGCTTATATGACTACATTGGGCCGGAGTGGAAATAATACTATTACAAACAAATGAAAGACTTAAAAATAAAAACTTACGCATACCAGTAGGGGTGTGCTTTCGCCTCGTCCCCTGGGGGAGAAAGTCTTTTTTGTTGTTTGAAGTTGTGTGTTGTGTGTTGTGTGTGAATTTGGGCAGCGTCGACTCTCGAAGTTACTTTTCGCCTCGGGATCGGGGCGGTAGCTTGTTGTTTTTGGTTGTTTGTTTGGCTTAAGGTTGGCGTAAATCAGGCAATCCCGCAGTATGACGGCTATTATCGGCCTGGGCGATTTGGCCTTTTAAATCGAGGCGAGCAAGCGCTTTTTCCACGATTTTGAATTTGGGAAATAGGGTGGATACCTAGCCGGAGGGCTAAGGTTCACTTCTATCGGTTGGATTTGTGTTTGAGGAAGTTTGGCGGGGTTTCGAGGCTTTGGAGGTGATCTCTCACTATCTCACACCGCTCTCTAATTCTCCAGTAAGTAACGTAACGCTGGAGGCTTTCTGGATGAATGTTGTGTGAGATGAGGAGCCGGACACTGCTATTTATAGGAGGAAAATAGGGACATCGCGGGAATTAAAATTCCTTCATCGTTCCTTTTGATTGTACGCATACTGATGGATGGCTTTGCTGCCAGCGTACTGCACCGAAGGAAGCATTTGGCGCCATGTTATAGAAATTTGGCGCCATTCCCAAATTGGATGGGAGCCACGCCCATTTCTTCTTTTGTGCTTCGAATGATTATACCACTCGCGTTGGAAAGATTGCATTTCGGCGTAAGCGTTGCATGAGCAAGGTGGCGGGAGCAATTTGGGCTCTAACCCCTCCAAATTGGGCGCCATGCCCAAATCAATGGGTGGCTACGCCCAATTTTCAAACCATGATCATTTTGAACACTTTAGTCTCTGCAATTTGTCCTTTTGCGCATCCTGCTTTGTCCTTTTGCACTTTTGACCCTGTAACTTGACATTTGTTAATGATTTAACAGGTCTTGATATTTTTGTCATGTCACATACCGAGTGCGAAAGTGGGGTGTCTCACGAGACCCTCAACGGTGGAGTCTACGGGTAACCCGCAGCTTGCGAGTAAGCGAACATCGTTGATTAGAATAGACTCTCCAATTTCGTTTCATTTCAAAACGAGGGAGAAATATGCAGCAGGTAGTAGTTATAATGCAGTAATTTATCAAACCTCCATATCCTAGACATTTTTAGTCAATTATAGCAGGTTATCGCAGATTTTAAGCAGATATGCAAATTGAATGCTCTGATGGTCGGACCTACTAACGTAGGCTGCCTACGTATCCCTTAATAAAAGGAATCAGACCAAACGTAGTTCGGCCTAAGCCGAAACAAACAACCAATTGAGGAAGTTGTGCTCTTTTTTGGGTCAAACCCGTCCGAGAACACAAATGAAGAAAAGATTTTCATGTTTTTCGAAAAGCCGTATTCTTACGGTCCGAATCCGTTGTTAAATACGGTATGAAGATTTTTGTGTATTTCGAAAACCATATTTCATCCGGAAAATACCTGTCGATGAAATACGTTAAGAGGCACTTTCAAGATCATGTATGGCTGGCCATATCTCCGATTTCCAAACATAATAAGAAAACTTCAAATTTTCGAAAAATGTATCCGACCGATAAACTTTCATCGAATACGACAAAAAAAAATTTTCTTCGAATTTTCGAAAACTGTATCCAACCGATCAAAATCCGTCGTTGAATACGACAAAGAGATTTTTCTTTTCCTTCTTCCTCTTTTTTTTTTTTTTTTGTCTTTTGAATATTCCTCTTTTTTTTTTTTTAAATCAAAACTCATTTTGAAAAAGAGTTTTTCTTTTATTTAAAAGCAAATTTTCCTTAAAAAGAAATTATTCTAATAGTCAAGGTAAGGATACTGTACCTGACTTACCTTTTGCGCCGGGGTGGCTGCCGCGGATTCGGCTGATCTTGGTATTTTTGCCACTCTTGCTGGGGAATTTACTCTTTTTTTTTTTTTGTGATGGTCGTGCCTACCGAAATAGGTTGCCTACGTATCCTTATTCAAGGAATCAGACCAACGTAGTTCACCTCTGCTGGGGATTTTGTTCTTGTTCTTTTCTTTCTTTTTTTTCTTTCTTTTACATTTTTTTTTGTATTTTTTTTATTGTTTTTTTTTTCTCTTTTTTTTTCAGAAGGAAAAGGGACTTACCTTTGCCGCTGAGTTTTCTTATTTTTCTACTTGTCTGGCAGCTGACTTGCTGAGATACGAGCTTTTCTTGCTTTTTGGGTGAAAGGCCGACGAATGTGGTTAACAAAATTGCTTTTGTTAACTTTCTGTTAAGTCTTAGGGACCACTTTGCATCTTTGAAATTTGGAGGACTTAAGTGCTGATGCTGAATTGTTTGGAGGGGGAAAAGTGAAAATTTCACTTTTTACTCCCTTTATTCCTTCATTCACGGGAATGAAGGCAGAAGCCTTCATTTCTGTTTCTCTTCTAGTCCTGCTTCAGCTTCCATTGCCGACGAGGTAAGCTTTCTTTTCTTTTTTTTTTCTTTTTTTCAATTTCTTTCCTTTTCTCAATTTTCTTTTGCCAAATTTTTTGTTTTTCTGCGCAGATGGCTTCTTCCTCTAGATCTAGGAAAGGAAAAGCACCAATGGACCCGGAATATGGCGAGGAAAAGAAAGAACTTCCTCCTTTGGTTCAAAACCATGTCGGCTATTATTATTCGAAACATGACTGGGGCAATCTAGTGCGAGATTAGTACAAGCATATCTCAAATCTTCCTGATCCCAATGTAAGTATAACTTTCTTCCACCCATTTGGTTAATTTTTTTAGATCTGCTTATTTTCTGTGTTGTTCTGGACTTTTGGAGTATATCTATGCAGCTCATGATATTTATACATGCAATTTATGGACTAAAATGATGCAATTTTAGTAATAATGCATGAAATTTGGACAATTTATTTTTGCGATGCACAAATTGAACTAGCAGTTACTATTTGACTCTACTATACATGATTTACAATGTTAAAGCAAATAAGGCTATATGATGCATGTTTTAGTCCTGAAAATATTTTTACATGGCATATATTCACAATATGGAATTTTTGGAATGAAATGCAAATTTTTCTGGACACATTTTTTGGATATATTTTCGGATATATACAAGACAAAACAGATATATTTTATGTACCAGAAATTATTTTTTATGCATGCTAATGCTGTAGGGATATAAGAAATGCCAAGCAGATATTCTTTTTTCATGGCAGGCGGCATTTTTATTTTCTTTTTCGCGCATTCCCCAATACAACTTATTAAATGATAAATGCAAATTATGGATGCATGGACTACTTTATTTGATGCAAATGCGATGTTGAATATACAATGAGATGTTTTTTATTTTCTTTGAATCTCTTTTTTTTTCTTTTTTTTTCAAAGGCGAAAATAAAAGAAATGTGGCATGCATATTTAAAATGCAAAGTATATATTTTATCTCTCTTTTTTTTCTAACATGTTGACATGTACATTTATGCAAAGAAAATTTGTATATGTAACACCCCGCTCCTTCGTTAGCTCGGTTTGCGTGCTATACTTGCACTTCTTTCTTTGTCGATTGTATATTTGGTTTGCGAGAGGGTCTAGATGTGTATGAGAGACCATATTAAGACCAAAACATTATTAAGAGATGTCATATAGTTGTTGACTTGCTAAAGTCACAAGTCGTGATTCGACGATAGTCGGAATGCGACGCGATTGAGGGTTTGCTTGCGTTTTGTGTTCGTGACCTCGGTTTGGCCCTAGACCTTTATAAGATGGTTTATTAACATGTTTATATGTGTTAGACTTCAAGTTGGAGGTGTTCCTTAAGTCTATCGATGATTTGGAAGCTTTGGAGATAGTGCTCGTCTCTATCACGTAGTTCGGGAATCGAGTCGCGTAATCTTCTCTCCTTTGGGACTCTTATTTCCCTAGTTGTTGTTCAACTTCCTAGAAGTATTTAAGCTTCTTTATTAGCCCTTATACTTGCCTTAAAAGTCTCCTTTCATTGCTCGTTCGATTGCGAGTTCATTCGTCGTTTCGGTTGCACGTTGTTGCACCCCTTCCCGGTTTCGCTCCAAGTTGTTTCGGGAGTTGTTCGGGTGTGTTTCCGACTTGTTTTGAGTTGGGTTAGACCTTAGAATGGTTGCCCATAAGTTTGGGACCATTTAGGACATGTTTAGACCAAGTTCAAGGGTTAAACGAGGCGGCCGCATCGAATTTTGAGCACTAGCCCGCCTCAAGAGCTGAGAGCATTGCCAAATCAAACCAGGCCCCAGCATTCCAGGCGCCCGCCTGGGTTCTAGTGAGGCGCCCGCCTCAACTACTGGGAGCTACCTACGTGATTTTCCCCTGTTTTGTGTTTTGACAAAATACCTATCCTACCCTCATTAAACCCCCTCTAAACCCTTCCTAACCACCCATACTTAACCCTAATCATGTCCTAACATTAGTTGGAAGTTAATTAAGGTTAGATTAGTGATTGATTAATCCTAATCTCTACTAATTGTACCAAGGAATTCCCTGTTTTGCCCTCATTACTTGGGAAGTATAAATAGCCTAACCTCTTCACAAATTCAGCCAAACCTCTTCATTTCTCCTTCTAAAATCAGACGTATGAGAGAGAGAGACTCCCTTCTTCTCTCTTCGATCCAAGACGATCCAACCGCCCGATTGCCTTCAAACTTCGGAATCTTGAAGCCCTCGACGAGTAGAGCAACTTCACCGTTCAGATTTTGATTCTCTTGAGTTTTCACTCAAGCTAGGTAAGTTACTTCCTTTTGATTTTGGTTCATTGGCCCTAAGGAAAACAACCTATATGCTATTTGTGGGCAATGAACACTTGATATGCTTTGTATGTGTTAATTTGGGGATTTTTGGAAGTATAAACTTGTTAGGAGCATTTGTAAGATGACTTCTATGATTGTTGAAGTATATGATTGTTCTTCATCTTGTGTTTCTAGGATTATGAGTATGCTAGAAATCATGTACATTTGTTACTTGGATTTATTGTGGAAGTATGCCTATGATTGGGGCTTTGGAAGAGTGAACTCACTAGATAACATGAGTAGGATCACTTAATTGAAATTATGTGATTTATGAAATGGGTTATGATTTATGTTGGGTTTGTTGTGAATTTTAGGGCTTGAGAATCAAGCCCGAATTATTGGGGAAATTGTTGTTAAATAAAGTGGGTATTAAGGTTGAAATTGATGAAGTGCGTAAATGATGAAACTTAGTATTTAGACTCAACGGAGTCTTAATAAGTTCAACAATGTGTTAATGAACTTGGGTTGAAGTCCTACGACATTTGGGTTTTGATTGACTATGATTATGTTGAGTTCTGGGATTTTTAGGCTTGGGAAACAAGCCCGTATTATTTTTGGGAGAATTATTATAAACTTGAATGATGTATTAGTTTTGGGATTTATGAAATGTGTATTTAATAAAATGCGATATTAAGACTCAATGGAGTCATTTTAGGTTCAATAAGATGTTAGTGAGCCTTAGGTTGAAATCCTACGATGTTCGGGTTTGGTTGGTTTTGATTGTGAGTACCCGAGCATCTCGAATTGTGTCCCATTTGTGACACCCATGATATAGAAGCTTATTGGGGATTTATTTAGAGCGTGCTCGTTAGGGCACGGAGCATTAGAGACAAACCTATGATCTCATATGCCTTTAGGAAATGATTAATTGAATGAGTTCCCTCTTAGGGAATTTGGTCGAGTGCACATGAAAGCACTTCCGGGGTTTTGACTACGAGTTAGTTTTGGTACCCTCGATTTTTTTCTTTGACTTTTTTGTGACAATAAAACTGCAATGGATAATCGAAGAGTTTTTTCTCTCTAGGGTTTCGGCCTTAGGGTTTTTGCTCGGCCTTCTCTTACGTCGGCTATGGCCGAGGCTGGGGTTGATCCCCCTCCGGCTCCTTCCCATCATCCTCCTCCAGCCCGCTCTTATGCTGAAGCTCTCTCCAACTCTTCAATCAACGCACCAGCACCTTTTATGATCCCGCCTGCATCATACAAAGGTGAGCCTTCTCTCAAGCTCTCACCCGAGATCATTGCCACCCTTGCTCAGCCCTTCCGTCTCGCTCTAATAGGTAAGTTCTCACATGGTCGGCCATCAATGGAGGGCATCAAAAAACATATTAATACTTTCGCTTAAAGCAATTTGTTACATTGGGACATCTTGATACGGCTTTATACTAATCCAAGTTCATTGTGATGAGGATTACCAACGCCTTTGGATCAAAGACCAATGGTATCTTGGTCGCTTCCCTATGTGCGTATTTAAATGGACACCCGATTTTCGTCCAGATGTTGAGAGCTCTATTGTCCCGGTCTGGTTCTCCCTTCCCGGCCTGCCCATTCATCTCTTTAATAAGTCAGCATTATTCTCTCTTGCAGCCCTGTTTGGAAGGCCCCTCATGTTAGACCAGCCTACATTGAACCTATCCCGGCCAAGTGTTGCGGATGCATGTGGAAATTGATCTATTGAAAGATTGTCCTCTCGCATGGGTTGATTTGTGGAGGTGTTTTCCCAGTTCCGCAAAGAATAGAGGCGAGAATAAACCTTTTATTGCACTCATTGCATGCGACAAGGTCACCAAGAATTATCTTGCCGAATAAAACATCCCGATCTTCCTACCCAAAACCCTACCCCTCCGGCTAAAGAACCCCAAACGAAGCCCTCTTCTATTCCCAATGGCCAACGCTGGACTCCAAAAAAAGAAAGACACCGGAACCACTCTGGCTAAAGATAACCCATTTAATGCCAAGCTCTCAGCCTCCTATTGAAGAGGTTTTGGAATCATAAAACATTCAAGAGGATGGAACAGCACAAGCAAATATTAATGATGTTATTGATAATTCGGCCAAAGCCCCCATCAACTAAATTCCATATTGAATGAAGCTGACCAAATCTCAAAAGATATCTCACAACATCTTAATAATTTTCCTAACTTGGCAGAATCTGTGCAGCCGGTTGTGGTTAATACAACAGTGCCTGGGCATGCACTGAATCAGACTTCGCATGCTACAAATTTCGATACCAATTGTGACCCTATACAGTCCCCAAATAGATTTGCTATTTTAGACATCATCAAGAGGAAGGGAGATGGATGACGCAAATCGGAAGCCTGTCAACTGAAGCGGGGACGTCAAGTAAGAATAAATTTGCTGCTCCTAAATCGGGTAGGCTCACTAGATCCAAAGCCAAAAGTTCGTTCTCATACCTCTGATTCCCATGGAAATTAAGGCCTTGTTCTGGAATGCTCGTGGTATTGGTAACGATGTTACCATTGCTCGTATTAAACACCTTGCTTGCTTTCACAAAGTCTCTTTAGTTGCAGTTTTTGAACCAATGATTAATCACGATAGGCTTCAATTAATCTCCCGCCGCCTCCGGTTTCGGTATTGTTTCTCAAACTCTACAAGTTCCATTTGGTTTTTTGTCAAGTCTTCTTTTACTTGTTCTCTTGTTAGTGAATCTTCTCAAAGCAAATCACTCTTCGGATTCAAGCATTATACATGGCACGACCCAATTTTCTATCTGGAGTTTATGCCAAGTGTTCTCGCTCCCGATAGCGGCTCTTATGGAATGATCTTATTGATATTAGTCTTCAGGTTTCAGATTCTCCATGGGCAGTTGGTGGAGATTTTAACATCATTTTACATCCAGAGGAAAAATCTGGGGGTCGTCCGTGGGATCAATCAAAGCGCCTTTAGATTTTCATGCTTGCATATCGCCACGGGTCTTATTGATTTGGGATTTTCTCGGTACTCAATTCACTTGGTGGAATAAAAGGGAGGAATGCCACTATACATGACGGATTGATCGGGTCTTATGTAATACATCATGGCTGGACTCTTTTTCAAATTCCTCGGTGGAGCATCTAAATCGAACTTGCTCGGATCACAGCCCATTATTATTGCGGTTTTCTGCTTCTGAGCCCCGAAAATCTTCAGCCTTCAGGTTCCTAAATGTTTGGACCAGCCACACAACTTTCTTAGATGCTGTGAAAGAAGCTTGGGAAATTTCAGTTGAGGGCCGTCCAATGGTCCGTTTTGCGAACAAATTGAAAAGTACGAAGAAAGTTTTGTGTCTATGGAATAAAAGTTTTGGAAACATATTTTCAGCTCTTAAAGAAGCGAAGAGGCATCAGCAGAGCTTTTCTTTGAAATAAATAGTTCCAATGAGAATAGGTCTAATTTGATGCATGCTCAAGCTCACTCGCACTGCCTCTATCTCGAGGAGGCTTTTTGGCAAAAATAAAAATAAAGTGGTTTAAGGATGGGAGGGCAATTTAAACTTTTTCACTCTTCTGTTCGGCAAGCTCAGCGCAAGCTTCATATTCATTCTATCCGTAACACGGAAGGCACTCTTCTTAACAAGGCTGATGATGTAAAATCTGGAGGCTGTTGAATATTTTCGCTCCCAACTGCAAGAGGACTCTCCCCCTGTGATTGGTGATCTGAACATGATTCCTAATCTGGTTTTGGAGGATTGGAATCAAGACCTTATCTCTACTCCTTCTCTGCAAGAAATCGCGCACTATTTCGAGCCCAGTGGTGACAGGTCTTTGCGGTCAGGATGGATTCTTGGTCATTTTTCGCGACTTCTTTGGGATATTATCAAGTTTGATCTTCACGAGGCTATCAAGGAATTCTTTGCTGGATTTTCTCTCCCTAAATCTTGGTCTAGTACTCTTCTTGTCACTATCCCGAAAGTTGAGACTCCCTCTTCTTTTAAAGATCTCGGACCCATAAGTCTCTCAGAACTACGCCATAAAATAATCTCTAAAATCCTAGCTTCTCGTCTTACAAAGATCATGCCTCATATAATTTCCCCTAATTAGAGTGCTTTCACTAAGGGCGAGTCATTCAGGATAATGTTCTTCTCGCTCAAGAGTTGGTCTTCAGCTTGGGCAAGAAGGTTCAGGGATCTAATGTGGTTTTAAAACTTGATATGGCTAAGGCGTTTGATAAAGTCTCTTGGGTTTTCCTAATTCAAGTCCTTCGCAAGTTTGGATTCCATGAAGTCTTTATTGATTATGTATGGAGACTTATTTCTGACAACTGGTTCTCGGTTCTGGTTAACGGTGATGTTCTTTGGCTTCTTCCCTTCTAAGTGTGGTCTTCGCTAGGTGATCCTCTTTCACCAAGCCTCTTTATTATCGCCTCGAAGTTTTCGATCGTGGTTTGAACTTGATGCATAATGAGAACCAAAGTCTTTGCTATTCGATCTTGAGTGGATGTCCCTATTGTGTCGCATCTTGCTTTGCCGACGACATCATTATCTTTTGCAATGGCAGCCAACATTCCATGAAGAAACACTCTGATTTTATTGCTTCGTATATGTCCATTTCGAGTCAGATGGTTAATCGAGATAAAAGCCAAATCTTTGTAAATCCCTCTCTCTCTTCTTCTCGAGCAATAAACCTTGTTACCTATTCGGGTTTCAATTGGTGCGTTGCTATGACTTATCTAGGTATCTATTTTGGGAGGCGTATTATTTGATCCGCTCACTCTTAAATTCTGAGAACAAAATTGATTCTTGGATTGGTTTGTTTCTTAATCAGGTGAGTCACTCTCATAAATCATGTCCTTCAATCTATCACATCTCTTTGCTTCCTTGCTCCTCATTATTAAATCTATCGAAAAGTTTTTGCAAATTTCTTACGGGGTAATGTTGAGGGCCGCTTCAAGTCTCATTGGGTTGCTTGGCATACTTGTTGTCTTCCTAAAAATTCGGAGGTATAGGCATTCCATCCTTACTCTCCTTGGTCGAGGCCTTCGGTTAAATTGTGGTGGAGATTTAGAGCGATGGATGATACGTGGTCTAAATTCCTCGAGGCTAAATCAATAAATCGCCCATGTGGTTATTTCCTCAAAGCAACGGTTCTCATATTTGGAAAAGGCTTCAAGAAATTAAATCATTGGCCGAGCCGAATATAGAATTTGGATAGTGGGTCTTTGGGGATATTTCTATTTGGTTTGATCGGTGGATTCCAAACCAATGTATTGTCGGCCATTTGGATTGTGTGGTCGATAAAGTTCGAGATCATTTGATGGAAATGGCATCCTCCCAGTGACTTACTCATTGCACCTAATGCCATTCGTGAAATTTACAATGAAATTTTTACCTCAAATCGGCACGATAAGCCTTTAAGAGGAATGCATCGAGCAATTTTACTCTTAGAGAGAGTTGGTTGTTCTTTGCTTCGTCTACTTCGTTGGTGATAATTTTATCGGCACAAGTTTCTTCCCAAGCGAATTGGGCATGTGGCGTTTATTAATGGTGGGCTTCTGTTGACGAAGGGCTGCAAAAAAGTTTTCAAATTGGCTTCAAAAATGTTTGTTTGTTGCTCACCCAGCAAAATAGGAGTTCATGGTATATCTCTCTTTTACGGGTCTTCCATTAAATTGCATGGCAAATGGCCAAGTCGGTGACTCTCATCCTTTTGCCTTCTATCATTTTATGGAATATATGGAAGTTTAGAAATGCGATTATCTTCGATGGTGGCTTTGCAATTGATCTGATTTCTTTTTAAATTCATTGGCTTTCGCCAATCACGGTTTTATAGTCTCATATGCTACATGAAGAAGGTTCTTGTTCGAATTTCATTGGTCCAAGCCTCCTCCAGGGTTCTCTCAAGCTAAATTCGATGGGCGTGTTGTGGAAACCGGGTATTACAAGGAGGATGTGATCTATGCTTATAGTTCTTTTTATGGGCAGTCCACCAACACTATTGCTGAAATGAGAGCTTTGTTTCAAGGCATTGAATGGATTCAAAGGCAAGGTATTCATGACGTGTTAGTTGATATCGACTCTAAAGTCATTTGTGATATACTTTCCAGCTCTCGCCCCTCCTTGGTCATTGGCTTACTTTGTTCGGGCTATTGGTATGATGAAAGCAAAACTTAAACTTCTCGTCAATCATTGTTTTCGCGAGGCAAATTTTGTTGCGGATGGTTTGGCTAATCGCTATTGATTACGCTTGTAACCTTACTTTTCATTCGGCCCAGGATTTGCCTAATTCTATTAGGTCTAATATTATTTTAGATGCTCAGAGCATGGCTAGGATTAGAGTCTCTTAGTGTTCTCTTTTCCTGTTGTATTTCTTTTGAGGTAAGGCTCCTTTGTCCCCCGTTCAAAGGGTAAGGCCGGTTGTTCCCTTAAGTTTGTTTTTCCTTTTCATCTCTAATAAAATCTCGCAGTGCCGCCACTTCTATCAAAAAAAAAATAAAAAAAAATAAATAAAAAAAATAAAAAATATATATATATATATATTATGTTGATCGATACACAGTTACGAGGGTTTAAGTAACTTTCAATTTTTCCGTGAGCCATTGCACCGATCGTAAATAGAACTATTTAAGAAACTTGCTCAAACATTGGTCAAACGCGTCAATTTTTAACCAATTTTTAACAATTCCCCACATGAATGACAATTAATGCATCCATGTATCAGACTCTCTTGGAAGTTCCGTGAATCGTCATTGCAACATGATAGGTAATTTTTGGCCTTGAAGCTTCCTTAGTAAAATTCAATCGGATTTACTAGTCACTTAATTAATAACGATAGTTTGAACTAATCGACTTTACAGTATAAACCAAGACAATATTATTTACACAATAACGACTCTAACATTTTTCATTCTCACGTTGTGTCCATTTCGGCCTTGGGCAATATCATAGTTTCATAAGTGTTCTATTAGAAATGACCATTTACTTTTCACATATATAGGCGATCTCCTATAAAAGAGTATCATGCCATACTCCACCTTTTAGGTATAGAAATCATTAAGTATTTAACTTAACACCATTGTTGTAGGTTACTCACTTGGATGTTTTAAGAATGAGTTGAAACATGTTTCCAAGTGTTCAACCTGAACTTTCATAACTTAGTTGTCTCATTGAACCAATGTTTTGGGATATCCACTCAAGGTTGAGTAACCACTATGATTTTTTTTTTTTTGTGGATTTTAAACTCATTCTCCTTAACAATGTATACATTTGATCTCGATTGATTCCTTCCGTAAAAGAATCGCCTAGGTTTTCTTTTGACTTTACATATTCAATAGAAATAACTCCATTTGAGATCAATTGTCTAATGGTATTGTGTCTACAACAAATGTGTCTAGACTTACCATTCTCCATGCTACTGCATTGCCCTACCTATTGAATATCCCAATGTATTAGCAGTGAGCACTAGTTTACTCAAACAATTAATTAATATCTTCCAAATAAATTTCTAAACC